>JALMQS010000816.1:8323846-8550426 GCA_024734495.1 Forficula auricularia | reverse complement strand
TGGTCGCAACTTTTATAAAAATTTTATAAATTCGATTGTTTTAAGGCTCTCTGACCATTATTTAAGGAGATAGAGAGATTTAAAGATTTTAAAGACATACAATTTTTGTGGTCGGAAATTTTATGAGGTTTAAAGATTTTAAAGACAAAAGAATTTTGGGGTCGGAAATTTTATGAAAATTTTATAAATTCGATTGTTTTAATGAATGAATCATATTTCAGCTAGGAAATTGGTTCATCAAACGGATTGTAATACTCATTAAAATTCAATGGTTAGTTTCTAGAGAAAAAATCAGAAAGAATTCAGAAATTTAGTTGAGATTAATTTTAATTCATATAGCTCGTCTTTCTTTTTTTTCTTTTGAACATAGATAAATATATTGCCTACAATCTTAACAAGTTGTTTTTTTTAATTTTATTAGCATGAATTAATCTTAATTACTCTAAGTGATAATTTTTTAAATACATAATTTATAAGTTTAAAAATGAATTTCTTGTTGAATTTTGCAAAAAATAAACAATTCTATTTTAGATCAGAAGATTTTCTCTTAGTTTAATTTTACTTTAATTTTACTGGACTATGAATATTTTCGAACTCGATTACTTTCCCGATTAATTCAATTCCCCACAATCTCGAACATTTAATATGATTTGTCACGAGCATGCGCTTTTAAAATTAAGAAATGCTAGAATTATTTTCTTATTTTTTTCCTAATGATTTTTTATGATCTCACTTTTCTGAAAACATATTCTTTAATCCTTCAAAACCCAAGTTTATAATTAATTTCAGCTTCAAACTGACCCTTAAAATTTTTAAAACTTTTTAATATCTAAATATAAAAGTTGAATTTGAATTAATCCTTCATAAGTCCTTTTAGTAAAAATAAATTAACATTTAGTTTTCAACTAGAATAGAATTATCATAGATTATAATTATTGTCAGATTGAGAATATTGAAAAGAAACAAACATCTAGAATATATGGTGGTTTTGTAAATGAATTTCATATAACTTGAATTAGGCCAAGAAAGAAGACTCGAAAGAATGTGTTAATCGTTTGAGAATAACACATTGATTTTAATCTATACATAATTAAATTTGGTGGTTCAACATTTGACTTAGGACAACAATAAGGAATACGGTTTTCCTGATTCTTCGCCCAACATAGAAGGGTTTCAATTCGTTCGTCTTTACTTCATCATAGTTACTGTATTGTAATTGTGGATTAAAAAAGTTTTAGTCTTCAATAAACCTTGTACAACAAACATCAAAAAATTATATCTTAAGAAATCAACATGTCTGTGGGTTAGGTCGCGTGTTATCAAATTGTGAGTGCGCTTTAACTGAAAAATCTATGAAGTTGTCAAAACGAAATTTTATATTTAGATATTTTATAGGGAGATTAAGAGCTAATTAAATATTGGTAGAAATTGGGCCAAAAATTAGGAGTTTTTGTCCAATTTGGATCAAATTTTGCACATTTAGCCTTTAAGGGGTTAGGAAACTATTAAATCAACTTCCTAAAATGACGAGGAGATGTATGATAGACTCAGAGATGGTCACATCCCATAATTTTATAAATATTATCATTGATCAGGATGCCTGAATGAAACGTTTGGTCGAACAAGTTTTTGGGAATGGAAGCAAAAGTATACGCATCTATAATACCGTTGTGAGACCAATTTTGACTATGCGGCTGATACAAGAACAGACACCGCAAAAACTAGAGAAATATTGGAAGTTTGTGAGGTGAATTCGATACGCAGAATTGCGGGTAAACAAGGATGGACAGGGTAAAAAATGAAGATATTAGGGAAAAGTGAAATATACCTACAAAAAGTCAGCGTATGGGCCCAAAGGAAAACAGAATGGAGTGCACACGTATTACGAATGAATGAAGACCGACTGGTGAAAAAAGTACATGACAACAACCCTACCGGGAAAAGAAGACGGGGCCGTCCAAGAAAACGATGGAAAGACGCTCTGGAATAAACAGGATTTACCCTTCATAATAATAATAATAAAAAGAAGAATATCATTGATTCGCTCCGATGAAATTAAATCAATAATTCTCTCAAAAAGTATTCTTTGTTCGTAATTCGAGATTCACAAAAATCTAATGTTTTTTCGTAAAAACAAGCAGAAGCAATATAGTCATAAGCTAGAATGACTTTTAGAGAGTGGAATTCCATCCCTGCCTCATTCCCCAATTCTATAACTTTTAAAAACTCTTGTCCACAAACACCTTCACCTTCATAAACAAACACGTATGAATATTATCTTCTTTTAGCAATGCAACAGTATATCGAGACAGCCGAGGTTCGCCCCTTCTTCTTTGCCATATCATAAAAAGAAATGAAGACATGCACTTGATTACAAACAATTTCATGAAAAGGTATGCTCTACAACGTATTCCTCCGATTTACTTATCCTGATGAAATGTTTAGTTGTGGAAGTCAAATGGCGCCAGGTGAATTGCCATGTTACTTTATGCAGAAAAAACAGGCGCCGGTCGACTGGCGTCAATAATCTTTGCATGAGAAAACCTAGCCTTATTCATGTGGTGACAATTTAGCCACAACTTCGTTTATTACAAAGTGAATATAAGTAATTTTACATTACATAATACATCATCACTAATAAAAAAGCTTCCATATGATATCTAAGTATTTTTTGCCTATTTTAATGTAAACATGGAAATCGGATTTTTTCTCTTTCGTATGTCTTTTACTTTATATTTGCAAAAGAAAAAAAACAAGAGAAAATCAATTCCAATACTTCTTTGAAAGAAAGAGCAATACATTTTCATATATGCAATATGATTTAAAAGTAATGAAAAATGAATATTTTATATTTCTAAACTCACTTTTCTGACTTTGCTTAAATCCATTGACTATAATCACTTGACTTCGAAGAGGACGTTTTTAAATTAACTCAAATGTTTAATGTTAATGACAAGTGCATGGATGTGGGAAGGTTTAAAAAGTAGGTACTTTATCATTTTTTTGTCACTAATATTTAATTAAAAGTTTCTTTTAGATAATTGTAGTAGCTTTTGAATTGGATTTTTTTCTTGTCGAGTTCTTTTCGAAATTAGTCTATTCACCTGAAGTCAACAAGCGAGGCACCTCCATTTTCCTTAATGACACTTCAGTTGGCAAGGGGAAATTATCATTCATTGAATGAGTGCTAAAGGACTTCTTCCCCTGCGCTCCCGCGCACCCCCCAAACCCACTTCCTCTGCGCCATCCCTTTCGAAATGTCCATTGGTTTGAAACAAAGTCATTAATAGAATCTTCTCAACATTTCTTTCTTTCCAAACTGCCATCTCGAGGCCTGAAAATTCCCAATCGACCAATTCAAAAGGATTTCCTATTTTTTTCTCACGCCAACCAGAATGGTATGACGAGAATCACAAAGCGTTACGTAACGCGCCAATGACGCAACAGCCAAAGTCGAAGTGCGAGTGGGACAAGGACGGAGCGAGGCTGCAATCATGCAAGGGAGAAAGAGCGACCAATTCGAAATGCAAACAGACAAATCTCCATTTGGGTGACCCGATCGGTTTGAATGCATTGCGGGTGGTTTTACCCCTTTACCCTCGGCAATAGGATAAATTCTGTATACAGAAGGCGGTCTGCTATAAACAAACAGAGAGCCCGATCTCCCCATCTTCAAAAATAATCCAATTTTGCAATCAGTTGCGACTTAAAACAAAAGTAATATTCTTAATTATTCAAGGTTTCATTCCTAATCCATAAAATGAAATCTTTTAATCCATTTTTCGAAATTAATTAATTCAATTATTTTACTTATACTTACCTAATTAATAATAATAAAGTTAAGTATTACATTTCTATTCAGGAAATAGCTGTTTTCTTCTTTATATAGAGTTATTATTATTAGCAATTATAGTATTAATGTCTATAATAGCCAAAGATTAATTCAATTAAAATGCGATATAATTGATTAGGATATTAAATAAAAAAGGACTATCAAAATATGATATTTAATTAGCTAATTTTGGCAAAAAAATATCAATATTTTTTTTTCTAAAGGAGGAAATACAAAGTTCTGTACCTACCATTTTGAAATCTTGATAAAATGGGCCAATTTTTTAAATACTAGTAACTTGCCATGCTTGTTTAATGGACTTTTTTTTACATTAAAGATGATTCAAAGTTAGATGATGAAAATTTTTTAAAATATAAGTCCGACAAAAATATTTTTTTCTCCAAAAGTGTAGTACTTATTGTTTTATTTTGAATTCTGGTCAATAGCAGGATTATTCAGAATTGCGTAACAAAAATTAGAAAAATGAAATATGTAAATTTGTAGCCACAGCATCTCGATATTTAGGGCAGGGTTTCAAAAAAATGCCTATAACTCGAAAACCGAGGGGTGAACCGCGACCTAATATGCTGTACACCTACTTCCACTTGTACTTCCAAATATTTCCAGGTACTTCCAAATATTTCCAAGTACTTCTAAATATTTCCAAGTAATTCCAAATATTTCCAAGTACTTCCAAATATTTCCAAGTACCTACTTCCAAAGATTCCCAAGTACTTCCAAATATTTCCAAGTAGGTACTTCCAAATAATTCCAAGTACTTCCAAAATACTTCCAAAGATGTGTAGGTACACCTAATTCCAATCGCGGATCCCCCCTCGTCGAAAACTATGAGACTTTTTTTAAAAAAAAATTTATGTTCAGGACCGTCATAAATTGCCTTATCCCCTGTCCACGGTTTATCGTTGTGATACAGGATACCCTGTATAATCAATAAATTCCAGTGATGTTCAAGAAACACGACAAATAAAGTAATAAATAGACTTCTAGCAAATAAATGTTCTCAGACTGTTTTGAAACTTTTCAATAAAACATCATAAGTGTAGATGAAAATACCGTAGATTGGCAAAATTAGAGAGAGGGCTGCTAGTGACTCATAACGTGCGACCTGGGGCATTAAATAAAAATTGCAATATAACATGTTTATTAGGATTTTAAAAAGGCTTATTTATTCAAAGAGTGTGTGAAATTTTATTTTATTTTATCTCACTCATTTTTATTACTATTTCTATACCCAAGAGACTTCGCAAATATTAAAAGCACACACTCCTATGAACTTCCATCACAAGAAAATTGTAGGGGTTTTCAGGCTCTGAAACATGAATGCACGGACATGATGGATTACCTGTTTTCTTAATAAAAACTATTATAAATGAATTGATAGTTAGAAGATGGAAACAAATTCAAAAACTAAATTTTTCGATAATTAAAAAAACTGAATTATTTACCATATTTGTTCCTGACTTTATTAAATTAAAATAGTTATATTAATTAACTAGCTGCAAGGCCCGCCTTCGGCGGGGCTATTGCTAGCCAAGTGGCTTCACCCCCTGGACCCCCGTCACTTAAACACTCACCACTCCTCCACCTCCAACCACTCCCCCCACCACACCGACCCACTCCCCAGCCCCGGAACTTCTCCCCGGACTCTGATCACCCTCCACCCCAGTAAACCTACCCTGACTATATAATAAATAATTCAAGCGCTATCAGTGCCATCTATTAGCAAATGATTCAAGCTTGAGCTACGGACGGAACATTCTATTTTATTAATATAGATTAATGTTTTTGTAAAATATTTTTAAGGTTAACTGATTTAATAATTATGGTATCTTTAGTAGAAATTAATTAATTAATAATTAATGGAAAAATTTAAGCATCTTTCTTTAGTTTCTTTTTTGAAAAAAGATGGAATTTTTTTCAAAAATCAACCCGATAATAATATTAAGAAATGAATTTAATTTATTTCGGAACGAATCAAAGATTTTAGTAGAAATATTTTTACATTGCATATCAGCGGGTTTCGTCTTCTCGGGAATCGGGGTCTTAATGGGGTCTTAAGGGTTCGGCTAACGGCCCGACAGTCTAGTTAGCGCTTGGGTTCGATTCCTGAGGGGACGAAACCCACTGATATGCAATGTAAAAATATTTCTACTAAAATCTTCGCTCCTAATTTCTTAATTAATTAAATTCTTTAATTTTTTTCCTTCCTACATAAAACATACACACACATAAAAGGGGTAGGTATATAATTTGAAAAAATTGTTTAGAACAACGAACTTAATTTATTTTAAGAAATAAAAATAAATTAAAAGTATATCTAAAATCAAAGAATAAGTAAATAGAATGAGTGATTACTCATCACTAGAGTAACCTTCAGCTGTAGGACAAATTGGACCAGATTTATTTAATCATAAAAAAAATTTATCTGGTATGTAAGAAATTATTTTTCGACATATCCTCTGATTTTTTTTTTTTTTTTTTTTTTCATTAATCGTAACTTTTCTATTATACGCTTTTGAAGAAGGAAGTGAAATAACTCTAATGTTTGGTTTTTGCACTAGACAACTCTTTCTGAGGAGGCCAATAATCCCCAAAAGATAAATACATAATTTTTAATTAATATTTTTTCCAATATTCTAACGTTATATTTAACTATTGTCTGAATTATTGGAATTTCAATGCAAATTTATACTCAAGGATAGAAGTCTGAATTAAACATTTAAATAGTCTCAATAATTAAACTGATCATACCTATATTGCTTTTATCATCAGAGAGGAAAACATTACAGGCTTCAACGTCGGTATTTTAGGAACTGCATTCTACCTTCAATCTATGAAAATCAAATTTCCGGGATTTTCAACCAACATTAAAAATGTATTCTCATAAGTCATATGAGATAATTGGACCGTTGCATCCATATAATTAAATTAGCTAAATTTTCATTTGTAACAATCTTTGAAAAAAACTACATCCACAAAACTAAGTGTTTATTGTTTTAATAAATATTGCAAAGAATATTAATCATCAAAGCATTAACAAAGTTTAAGTTTTCCGCAGGTGGAAATTCATTTACTCTGATTGTTTATTAGTTAAGTAATTTCTGCTGAAACCACCGAGATTATTATTTATTTTTGATGAGAATATCATATTTCAACCGAAATTATTGAACTAATAAACAACACAACCACCAAATTCTAAATTAAACAATTTTCCTTTAATTAGCTTATTGATTAAATCTATGTAGTGTTTACATAATGGGTGTATTTATTTTTTGATTATCTAATAAAATAATAATTACCAAGCATCTTAACTTCTCTATAGGATTTTTCTTGCAATAAAATTCGCTATAAACTATCTATAGAAGGTGTGCGATTTCCCGAACCCGAGCCAGACTCTGGTCCTTGACCTGTGGGCGGGAGTTGTACTTTTTTTGGACCGTATCTCTTCCAATGAAATTGACGGTCTAGAAGGAGGAGCTACCCGAAAGGCAAAGTGGGCGGAGTTGTTCTCTTTTTAAAAAGAAAAGACCTTTTGATGAACTACCCTAGTAAGCAAATAAATCTACATAAATATCATAAAAAGGTTTAGAAATTACTCTAACACTCGATCAACTGAACATAATTTATCTCTTTACAAATCGGGAATTTCGATTGGCAAATGTCATCCCCATTAAAGCCCCTAATGCAATCTACTTTTATTACTGTTTATTGTATTATTGCCAAACATAATTCAGATGATAATTGAAATACACAGGCCGAAATTACAATATATATAATGAGCGATTTATTAAGTTTGAAAAATGTGATGATTAAAAATTCGAATCAGTTTTGAATTGGAATTTTTTTTTCGAACTTTATTACAAATTGCACAAATTAATTTCTAATTATATTTATTCTCTTAAAACACTTATAATTCTTGAAAGTTTCTTTTTGCCGAGAGTAACAGAATTTTTATAAACTAAAGGAGACAATAAAAGAGTGTGTCCTCTGCTGAAATAATATTTTTTTAAATTTATTTATAAGGAGACTATAGTTTCGAGGGCCTTGCTCTCTTCATCAGTCTATTACAATTGATTCACAGAAATTGATGTGTGAAAACATGTGTCAATACATAAATTCCTGGGAATTAATTGTAATAGACTGATGAAGAGAGCAAAGCCCTCGAAACTATAGTCTCGTTATGAATAAATTAAGAAATTAATCAATTAAATTAAGATAAATCTAAATTTAACAAAGAAGTGGTCCAAGTAAACGTTCAACTCAACAAAATTTACTAGAGAATGAGATAGGAATCAAGTTTTTAGGATGAGTGGTTTTCATTTTATGAAGGAAAAACTGCGATTTTTTGCAAAAAATTCAAAACTTCAACCTCATAGTTGCACGGTTTATCATTATCCAATTAAGATGAAACTTTGCTTAAATTGTAGCAAATTTAATCTAGTTTAAAAATGTATAAAATTGTCTTTGTCGAAAACGTGCTCCTTCATGGTCAAAATGGGGAAAAATCGAGTTTTAGGGATATTCAAAAGTGATCCCGGGGGCTGTATTTTGACAGGCGTTAGTGCCGGTTCTACTAAACCTAAATATATGAAGTTGTTATCATTTTACGCGTAATTTATAGAGATTTAATTTATCTAATAAATATCTTTTGATCTGATAAGCCCTTTTAGAGTTATTCAAGAAACACTGAAAAAACTCTGAAATTTTCTCATTTTGAGGGGCATAGAAAAATTTCCACAATACAGATTTGGGGAAAAACTTAGGGTAGTAATATTGGCGTGCCAATAAAGGTATTTCAGCAATAAAATCTTTACCGGGAATTATCTCCTGTTAATGCCATTTTTTCATGTAATTTGCCTGGACTATTATAATACTTATGGTAAAAGAACTTGTGATTAAAAATTTTTTCCTAAGTTATACACTGTTATTTTGCTTCACTTAAAGTGTTTTACGTACTCAAAACTTGAATAATAATTTTATTTCCTATAATAAATTTAAATAAAAAAAAAAAAAATGATAAAATATGATTTTGATATTCCTTCTGGATAGTCAAAAATATAACTTAAAATCTGAATATAACTACATAAATTTAAAAATAGAGCTTGCCGAGATATTAAAATTTCCGTGAAAATATTCTTATGAGTATTTTTAATCGATTAAAGAGCAATGAAAAATTCTATAAATTATCTTCTTTTATATTAAAAAAATGTTTCTGGAAAAGAAGAATAAAAACTTTATGAGAACGATCCTCGATTTGTGGCCTCTTGTGTCTTTGCTTAATGAAGTCAGACTTCTTGGACAACCCTGTTTTTTAAGCCTACCATAAAACATAAACGTCGCTTAATATCTATCTACAAGAATAGCATTAAAAATATCTGCAAATGTATTTGACTACACTTAACTCTACGAATTCATGTTAAAATGGTTCAATTTTTATAGGATCGTAAATAGTAAACGACAGGACATTTTCTAGGGGATAAAAAATATTACAAATAAAAATGTAGCAAATGACATTCTCCCTAACTTTTTACATAATATTAATATGGTAAGTAGATTTCATAAAAAAAGACGTTATGAGAAGGACATTTCTATATTTAGAAATAAATATATTTTCTTATCTTCTAGTATATTTGAAATTATTTATTTCTTATTTTAGGAAAATAATATATATTTTGTGTGTTAATGTAGGTAGGTACTATATATTTACATCCGTTCATTATTTTGAATTAAGCTCTTCATATGTATTTATTTCTTAATAGTATTTAAAACTAATTTCTTTCGACTAAAAAAAAAACTATAGTATATGTACATTTTTTATAACTGGAAGTCTGAACGAAATTTTATTTTAGAAATAATTGAACTTAAACTCTAATCAAATCTCCTCTAGAGGCTTATTTTGAAGAGAAAAATGAACAATGGTTGAATTTAAAAATATTTTAAGTCTTTTGGTGTTTAAGCATTGTCCTACATAATACTCGAATTCACATTCATGCACTGCTTATAACGAAAAGAAATATCAAGATATCGATTTTTAAGAATTACGAAAATTCGGGTTATACTAGATTGTTAATACTGAATTTAAAATAAGCCAATGTGAAAAAATATAGAATAGAATAAAGTAAACAGAAAAATATTTTCCTTTATACCGATCAAAAAAGGTACAAAGAACATAATTACAAGACTATCAATAAAGGGAATGGAGACAAAAACTAACTTTGGTTTAAAGTGACAAAAATTAGAGTGAATTACCATTTATTTTATTCATTACCATGATTAGCTAAGGCAACACACTGAACTCAAAAAGTGATTCCTTAGATAGAGCGTAGTTAGTGAAAAGAGTCCAGGAAAAAATCCCAAGGATCACTGTTGATATAGCTCAGCCTCATTCTCGAGCCCCATGTTTGTATGAATAGAAAATTAACATACGTTGATTGCCGTAGAAACAAAGATTGTCTTCCAAATTAATTAACGTTTTTTTGCTTTAATGGATTTTTTGTCAAGATTGTATTAAATATTTTGGAGAATGTGTTAAATTAAGGCTGAGGCTCTAGAAAAGGGAGTATTCGCAGCCGCCATATTTGACCCAAACTAACAGCACTAATATGGCTTTGTAAATATATTCAAAGTGCTTTGCTATATGTGCTAGCTATATTTGATTATTATAAGAAAAAATCCGAATACTCAACCCAACGAATTTTAAATTATATTTCAATCCATCTAATTGTAATCACATTAGCTGGAGATCAAAATTTCGTACCTGTTTGAAAACTATAATCGATGATGTTGCACTAGCACTGTATATATAATAATGTTTATAATTCATAAACAACACAATACTTCTTAATTTTTTAACAATATTATTAATTATGACCACTATAGTACCAACATACATGTGCAAACATGTAACTGGCAATGAGAAAGGATAAAAAATGGCGGATGTACTATAAATACCTGTATTTATAGAGCTTTAGTTTAAATTGAAGAGGTGGAATTCGTTTGAGAAGGAAAGTGTGATTTTGCAAAAGTCTAGAGAATTTGTTAAACCTAGAAAATGTTTCATGTTTGTTAAAATAAATGAATTAAATTATTTTTTTGTAAAAAGTTGAATTAAATTTAAACAGTATAAATCCATTAAACTGACAGTGAAATTTCAAATAAAGTAATAAAGATACAATTTAAAATAATTATCAAAAATATATTAATAATATTAAAACGATTTATAAAATAAATGAGGGGATATAATTAGAAGTGATTACAAATAAATATAAATTTACAAATAAATGTAGATTGCAATTAACATTAATGAATGTTAATAAAGATAAAAAATTTGTAGATATTTTCTTTTTGTTTTGAAACTATTATAGTGTTAAATTTGAAATTCGTTTGACATTCCTTTCACGGCCTGGGGAGATTGAATAGGAAACAAAATGTCAAAACTAATTTCCGTGCTGCTTTAGGGGGACTATAACTTTTGTTGTCAAAATAAATAATTCGAATGTGATAATGAGTTAGAGACGCTGTGTTCTCCATTCAAGCTATTTGTTTTCAAGCCCTATGGAAGAGCAGCGACATTTTTCAAATAATATTTAGTGTCAAAACAACGTTTTGAGTCTGATAATATTTTTAAAAAGAAGATGGATTTATTTATTCAAAAAATTATTTTTATTTGGTCAATTCGTGGGCATGAAGGATAAAGTGTTAGGTATTTTAAATTTAATAGATGAGAAAATTTCGATTATCTTTTCACAAAAATAAAAATGTCCGGATTATTCAATTTTTTAGAATGATTTTAAAACTGAATGAATGAAAAATATCAGGCTAACCGATTTTATATTTTTTCCTGGATAATAGGATTTTTTTTAGTTGAGGTACTCTGAGGGTAGGTATACGCACTCTGTTGTTTTTATAGCAAATAATATTCATATTTAGATTTAAAATATTATCACAATTCACCTCAAGCTATTGTTTGTTTAATTGAATGACAGAACAACATTCCATTTTTAATTCGATAAGTTGAATAAAATAACCAAAACAAGAGCCCGAGAGAGAGAGCTATTTGTTTATTATATCTTCGCTGAAAACATTTTTTTTTTTTCAAATTTAAAACTTGCTTTAGCAATTTCAAATCCAACATTTCATTAAAACTAAAATAATAAACAGGAATAGTAAAATATATGAGGCGCTAGAGTGATTAATCATTCGCAAGTGAAAAAAAACCGACTTCAAAAAAATTAAATGCAACAAATAAAATAATAAAAACTCAAAATTCAAATAAAATGCACTAAAAGGTATGAAATAATTATCTAATTTAGTTACAACTAAACGATTAAATTTTTACATGAAATCACTTTTTGAAGTCGGTGCCAAACATATCCATTTTATGAATTGCACTCGACAGATCATAGGTACTTAGTTCATTTGGCGAGTAATGAAGACAGCATTGCGTAAGTTCGATTATATAGTTTGTTTGGAACCGACTTCAAAAAGTGATTTCATGTAAAAATTTCATCGTTTAATTGTGATTAAAGTAGATAATTATTTCATACCTTCCAGTGCATTTTATTTGAATTTTGAGTTCTTATTATTTTATTTGTTGCATTTAATTTTTTTGAAGTCGGCTTTTTTTCTTAAAAATAATTTTTATTTTTCTCTTTTTAGTGATGTTAACAATAGTGACTTATGATAATACCTTGCAAGCATCTCGTAAGAAATCGTCGGGCGAATAAATCAGAAAACGATAATAAAATTCAATTCATAAATAGAAGAATTCTCTCTAAACGTTAGCGGGTTTTAAATGAACGTTTTAAGATTTTTTTTATATAAAAGATTTTATTTATTATGATTTCAATTATTTGCTCATTAGAATTGGAGATTTCCTTTATTTTGTCATTGATCATATCATCACAACTTGACCAAATTAATAGGGACCCACCCCTAAGGTATCCCCTTTCCGATAAAAAAAGAATCATCAAAATCGGTCCACGTGGCAAAAAGCTAACGGTGAACATACATAAAAAAAATAGTTAGGTATATTGACTACTTTGGAGCCATACTGATCCAAACGCAGAAAGAATCATTAAGATCTGTTCATAAACAAAGAAGTTATGGGTAAACAATGAACATACATAACGAAAAAGGTCCAATACCAATGAAATTTATATGGTACCATTAGGAAACTCTGCTGAACCCAATGCAAAAAAATCATCAAAATCGGTTCACAATTAGCGAAGAAATCAGGTAACATAAATACAAAAAAACAACAAAAAAATTCAATCGATTGAGAACCTCCTCCTTTTTTGAAGTTGGTTAAAAAATTTGTTCTGTTAAAGGAGAATGGTGTAGGTTCTTGGTGAAATATATTTAAATAAAGAAAATTTTAAAAAATTTAAAAAACTTTTAAAAATTTTAAAAGTATAAAATTCTAGGTAGGTTTCACAAAAAATAAAAGTTTATTACCCTTTGAAAAAAAAAACAATTTTACTATACGATAAAACATAATCAAATGGGCCACTGAGAAAGTCAAAATAAATTGACAAAACGTCTGGCCCATTTAATAAAAACTCTGTGTTTTTAATTTTTGTCCAATTCCCTGCTATTCCTGTTACAATTTTAAGTATATTTTATAAAGGTCGGGTTAACTCTCACGGGCTCAGACTATAAATTATCGGAACTTTATGGGCTACTGAAGAACAGAATAAGCTTCAATTAAATTCAATTTAAATGGTCTCAGAAATTTTTTCCTTGAATAAGTATTTATTTGACAAGAGGCGAAAATTTTTTAAAGGATTCGCCGAATTCACATCTTAATTACTTATATTTATAGTTAATTGAAATATTTTGAGGTGATTTTTATGATATAATATACCTATTACTTAATCTAATGTGAATGTGAGGAACTAATAACTAAAGTTTGGATTTTACAGTCCGAATTAAATTTCAAATAACTAAAAGCTTATGTTAAAATGTTTGATTTCTCTTTAAAATTTAAAAAACATATTTATCATTTTCATAGATAGATACTCTAGGTGAATTAACTTCGATTTTAGAAATAATTGTAGTCATATAAAATATCATTTATATATTTATATAGGTACATATATTATAAAACGTTGCTGTAACTAAATGATTATTTTCTTGGAATAGTATTTATTTACATATATGAAACACAAAAAGTAATTTTTTTAAGATATAGAAAAAAATGTAGGTATTGATGACAAATAAATTAGCTTGATTTTTTTTTTGACTACGAGGTCACCAACAATTACATAGAGTAAATGCAAATATTAAATATGCACATAAATTAAGAAATTACACTAGAAAAAATATAAAAGTACAAAAAACCATAAAATTAATATAAAATATAAGTACATACAAAATTAATACAGAAGCAATAACTAAATACACTAATAAACATAATACAGATACCCGAGGAGTGATCCGTGATTGGAAGTAGGTGTACACCTCTTTGGAAGTATTTTGGAAGCACTTGGAAATATTTGGTAGTACTTGTGGTAGTAGTTGGAAATATTTGAAAGTACATGGAAATATTTGGAAGTACTTGGGAATATTTGGAATTATTTGGAAGTACAAGTGGAAGTAGGTGTACAGCATATTAGGTCGCGGTTCACCCCTCGCAGATACCTATTTCAAAATACAAATTACAACTAAGAATAAACTTTGACAATGATCTTAATACATTTTCATTAGGTCTATTAATTAATTGGTTTCTTTTTTTAATTAAAGCACTTTACAGGAACCGGGTTAGGTTAGGGGTTAGCGTACCAGCCTGCTAAACAAGCGGTCCCGGGTTCGAATCTGACTCGAGGCATACGGCTAAAATCTGATCTCTGGGTAGAGACAAATTAAAAAAAAAAAATAATAATAAGTATCGTAAATTGGCTTATGGCTAGAAAGGCCGAAAAGCCAAAAAAAAAGGAAAAAAAGCACTTTACTTTAACAACGCAACAGATCAGAATTTTCAAATTATTATCCATTATTTCAAATATTTCTATAATAGTAAAAACATTTTTTGTTTTGAATAGTATTTTGTTCTCGAAATGAAATAAAATTATTGCATAGTTTCAAGGGGCATTTAAAATGAATGATTTTTCCGAAAAGGGTCCTGATAGAAGGTTTGAACTCCCTGCCTGGTATATCTTCCAGTTCAAGCATGTCAAAGACAAGTCTATACAAGTTTTAGTCGAATAAAAATTGTTGTAGCTGAGAAACTATTAAAATAGTAATAATACAAAAAGGGAATAAATAAAGATGATTCGGGAATTTTTGGAGTAATCCATTTCTAACAACTCTCAATATATAGACAAGTCATAGCTTGTTTATAGCAATAGAATTTAGGAACAGAAGCTAATAACATTTTCCTCAAATATTTCAAGACAATTTCACAACTTATTGAACAATAATCGAGCACACGATGAAAATTGAAAATATTAGATTATTCTGAATAACAAGATGAGAGTAGTAATTTAATTAAGAAGGAATCCAGTTTTAAGGTAATTGTTTCACCATATGAATTTTTTTAGGATTTTTTGAAATTTAGATAGATTATTATATAAATACTTCTGCATCGATTGGTGGCAAAACGAAATTTATGAACAATATAGTTCCAGAGATATTAGATTCCAAATATAGAGTTTTTCAGACTTTTATACATTGAACTATACGGTATATCGGAAAGTTTACATACATATTTAATTATAATTAAGAATCTCTTTTTACCAATGTTATAAAAAAATAAACCAACATTAAACAATAACTAATACATTTTTAAGAAAATTTTAATTCATAGTTAGAACACAGTTTCTGAGATAATAATGAATAAATAATGAAAAATGTTTAATGAAAAATTTAGACTAAAAACAAGCTTGCAATAACGCATTTATTTAACCTAAAAAGTTGGTTAATTTTAGTACATTTTTGACGTTTTTTCGCTTCAACCATTGTCGCAACAGATTTCAATCGCTTATTAAGAACTTTTTGTTTTATAAGTCTTCCTTTATAATGTACTTTATCTGACATTTCTACGATAAAATATATACAAGCTCGGGCAGCGTTGCCAGATTTGTCAAACGAGCACGTGATTGGCTAGTAGTGGTACATCATCATCATCATTGAGTATACAGTCCTAAGACTGGTTTGATGCAACAATCCGTCTCCACTCGACTCTGTCCCCCGCCAGCTGTTTAACCTCTCTAAATGTCTGGCATCCCATATCCCCAATTATTTGGTTGAAATATTCTAATCTGGTTCTTCCCCCTTCCCCTTTTCTTTCCCACCTCCCCCTCCAAGATATCCCTAAGCAGTCCCCCATGTCTCAGTGTGTGCCCCATCATCTGACCTCTTCTCTTCTTCAGACTCTTCCACAAGGTTCTTCTTTCTCCGATTCTTCCAAGAACTTCTTCATTTGTAATTTTATCCATCCATTTGATATTCATCATTCTTCTGTAGCACCACATTTCGAAAGCCTCTAATCTCTTTCTCTCCTCTTCTCTAATTGTCCAGGTTTCACACCCGTACATGGCTATGCTCCATACATATGTCTTCAATAGCAACTTCCTGTTTGCTAAGCTGATTGAGGAGGAGCATAGTAGTTTTTGTTTTGAATTAAACCCCATTTTTGCTTGGGCAATTCTTGATTTAATTTCGTTTTCGCTCCTCCCATCCCATGTTATTTTACTTCCTAGGTAGCGGAATTCCTTAACTCCTTCTAGGTTTTCTTGGTTAATTTTGATGCATTCCTGTCTCGTTTGTTCTTTTTTTGTACATAGTAGTGGTACATAAACAGCAAAAAGTTTTGGGCTTATGAATTTTGAATCCTTATTGTCTGTTCTATATACTCTTTATTCTAGCATTAACTTTTTACTAGTATTGTCACGAAACAACTACTTTAAATTGATATTTTAATTGTTCAATTCCTACCCTAAAGAATAATAAATTTGTTTCCCATTTCATTTTAGATTTAAATACATATTTATTTATAAACATCTATTATTTATATTATATTTATGAATCAACTTTTTCAAAAGGAAAAAATTGGATAAATATATTTCTAGATATGGTAAAATCTCAAGCAAGGTAGAAGAGGCGCGTGCTTTTTCATATCTTCGTGTTTATGTATCCCAACGAGGTAGGTAGGTTGCTAGCTTATATGCTATCGGACTCCAACAAGATTTCTTTGCATACCAAATACGTGTGCATATTACAAAACATGCCTATTGTCAAATATTTTTCTGCTTTGCTCATAATACGTGCACAATCGTAGGAAGGGTAAATTTTTATTTGTTCGAATTTGAATAAATCGTAGGTGTTTTCACTTTATTAGCTTATATAAGTAAGTGAAGAAAGAAATTTTATAAAGTGAGACAAATTTAATGTTAGGTGTATGTTATTGAAACAAATGATAGTAGGTATTTCAACATTGATTGGATAAATATATCGTCAACATAAAGAAATTAGATAGATTTTATCTTTAATTAAGCCGCTATCTATAAAAGTTGATTGATTCATTGATTAGGAATGACGGATGTTTAAATTATATTAAATATAAAATATGGCAAGGTGAGAATATGATGAACAATTTGCACAGATATTTCATTAAACCGCTATCCGTTTAAAAATTTGAATTTTTATTTAAATCACACATAATTAATTATAATTATTTGTTCGTGTTCAATAAATAATTATCTTATTATATTAAACGAGCAAAGTTTGTATATATATATCCGGTCGGTTTCTTGAAAACGGCTGAAACTATTTGGATGAAATTCAAGGGTTAGGAGGATTTTGTGTTGGACATTCGATTTGTCACGGTCTCATCTTCGGCTAAGTTGTTTTTGATGGGTTTTTTGTTAATTGAAATAATTATTCACATCAGGTGGTTGTCTCGATAAAAATGTTTATTTACATTTTTATTCAATTTCCTTTTAATAAATAATTGGTTTTTTAATTTTATATTCCACAATAAGATTATTACAATTATTATTATATATTAAAAATGGGGCAATTTAATTGATTGAGAGGGGGTGGATGCGCAGAATGAAAGAAATATGGAATTGGAATAATTATCGGAAAAGAGGTTTTTTCTTTAATTAGTTTTTTCCTCTTATTAAAAACAAGGACTAAAAAGATGATCAAGGACACTCGATGGTGGAGAAGTAATCTCCGGAGTCGAAGCTAAAATACAATGTATACATTAATTCATGTAAAATAATTGGTTTAATAAATTTATTTAATTGATTAAAAATCGAGTTTTAAATCCCACAAATATTAATTTGACAATTTAATTGATGAACTCAAAAAGTGTTATTTAATTAAAAAAAATAATTATACCGTATTTATTTATATACCTATATACACATAATCTGTGGACCACTGAAGGCTAGAAATGCAAAAACTGGGTGCGTGGGCGTGGGTAGATGTGGGGGTGCAGGAGGTGGGGGCCGGGGGGAGGTACGGAGTTTCGGGGGAGGAGTGGGGTATAGGTGTGGGGTGGGAGGGGGCACAAGCGGTACACCGATATACACGTGAGCGGCGGGGGGGCGAGGGGGAGGGGGGGGGGGTTCCGGGGATTAATATATAGCTATTAACTGAACCAAAAATTTACCGAGCATCGCTCGGTGGCCAGGTACTAATTAATTATGTGTGATTTAGATAAATAAAAATTCAAATTAATCACAAAAATAAAAGCTTTTAAAAATAGTGATGAATCGAACACATTATTGGTACATTAAAAAAATTATATCTCAAATTATAATTCATTAGCTAAAACCATCTGCTAGCAGGACAAATCGATTATTTCAGATTTTCTGCGTTTTTTAGATAAAAAGGATAACCAATTTTTGGTACCAAACTTTCTAGAATTTCTGTTTGTGAGCTAATTTGGATACAGAACAGTAAGAACAGATAGATAAAAAACCATGTTTAAAAATGATTTTTCTCTTCCTGTCAGACATTTTTAAATACCTAGGTACAATCTGCAACAATAAATAAATAAATAAATAAAATAAAAATAAAATCTTCAAGTGAGTCCGAAATCATAGTTCTTCCTGGGAAGCGAGAATACAATGCGAAACCGCTTTACTAAACATCTGTTTTCTCAAACTAATCATTAAGAAGTGATTAATGAAACAAGTTAATGGAATATTAAAATAATCTCAAGTTCCATAGTTTCGTAAAAATATATATCAAATCTTTTTATCAATATTATATATTAATTAATGAAGTGAAAGTATTAGAAAGATATAAATATTTAAATTTAAACATACATATGTCTCTCTCTAGTCAAAGATCAATAAAGATAATCACAAGAGGATATATAATTATACATTCAAAGAAGTAACGATTCTCTTGACAACATGTTGAAGTACCAGATTTAAAGGAACTCATAGATTAAGAAAAATCTAATAATTATCCAAATATAGGTATATATAAAATAATTCACATTCACTGGGTCAGTATTAAAGGCCCCCAGAAATGGAACTATCAAAATAAATATATACTAGTAGGTTTTTAACTTCAAATTCGGACTTTTCCATATCAAATTAAGATTTTAAAAATCAAAATCAGTCTTTCTATAAAACCATGAATATTTTACATATCGTCGGCTTAGAGTGTAAACCTGCTAACTCCATTTTTTTATCATATATTAATTAACATATCACATATTAATACCGTTCGAAAGAAAAAGAGATTCAGAATCCTCCAAGTACGGTAAAACTGATACTTTAAATTACGATCGTAAGCTGTAGAAAAAAAAGTGAAAAATAGTTTTTTTCCATAACATTAATATTAAATTTTGTTTGTTTTTTCTCTCCCCTGTAAAATTTCCTTGTTGTGAGTTAGCAGGTTTACTATCTAAGGCGACGATATTAAATTATAGCTTTTCACCTGAAAACATTTCCTGAGAGTACAAAATGCTAATCTTGAAAGGTTTTAGTTATCTGTTATTTCTTATGGGTTCAAATACCCGAATGGATTTAGATCAAAAGAATTCGTTTGTTCAATGATCTGCTTACTATTACAACAAAACGAATTTTTCTGTTTCCAATAGGTAAGTGAATCAATGAGAAATAACAGATAACATATTTCTAATTAAAAATATTGATGACTGATGATGAAGGTTAAACCTTCGAAACTATAGTCTCAAACAAATAAACCAAATCGATATACCTAGTATATATAAGGCACTACTAGAACACTATAATTTAGAGAAGTTTTACAATTTAAAACTTCCAGCAGCCGAAACTTCATTCATCTTTTGAAAACCAAGTTATTTTAAGCAATGAGACTAACTGGAGAGAATTCTTTCCTAAAATATCTAAATTTTTTTCAACTATAGTATAAAATTTAAAAATTTGTTTAGACTGAAGCATCCTTCCTATATATCATTGAAATAGTTTCAAAGGACGAGTAAAATGAATGATTTTTCCAAAAAGAGTGAAGATAGAACATTTGAACTCCTGCCTGTTAGATATATCTTCCAGTTCAAGCATGTCAAAGACAAGTCCAGGCGAGTTTTGGTCTAATAAAAATTGTTATCGTTGATTAATTATTAAAATAGTAATAACACAAAAATAAATAAAGATGATTTGAGAATCTTTGGAATAATGCATTTCTAACAATTCTCAATATATAGACACAAGTCATAGCTTGTTTATAGCAATATAATTTAGGAGAAATTTAAGAATTTCTTATGGGACAGGCTGATTCATTGTGGAAGATTGTCGATTTCCATCTCAGGGACAAAGTCACAAGATTTAATTTCTGACTTCTACCCTCACTCGCACAAAGCAGAATCCGTTTGGGGTGAAGGACCCATTTTTAAAAATCTAATGTTAAATTTGAAAAATAACGAAAATGATGCCGCATTCGATGAAATTTGCAAAAAAGAGCGAAGATTAAAATAAAATTAAAAAAAAATGAAGGGTGCTTTTTTGAACAGCATCCCCTGGTTGAAAAGTCACCAACTGCCACTGGTACCCATATATTTTTTCTGACTTAGCGTGCCAATATTTTAAAATCTTTTGAATATTTTCAATTTTTACTTTTTTCTTTCTAATAATAATATAAATTTATTTCAAATGTAATTTCACTAGAAAATAATATTTCATATTATTCGGAGTTGACTTACCTAATTGAAAAATTTCTAATAATATCATTTTCCAATTGATGAAATTATGATCGTGATATATTCTATATAAAACGAATTCATTTTCCAGTGTTTAACACTACGCTTGCTGTTTGCCTAAAACGTTTGAACGTTAGATTTAATTAACAGATGGGCTGTATCGACCTCCGGCTCCCCTCTTGTCTCTTGTCTCTCTGCCATTCCGAGCACAGTCCACCGATCCTATCTATTTCCAATTCGGTCATACTATATTACCATTTCAAGATTCATATTTCAAGACGTCACTCCTTTGAATCATATAAGCCCTGTCTTCTTTTTTATCAAATCTGCTAGATCATTTACTTGGGCTGAGATTTTCTCATAAATATATCCAACATATTACTACCATATGTAAAATTATGTTTAGCTAACTATATTGCAATGAAGTAAGAAAACATTACTTTTTTTTTTTAAATAGGTATCTCAAAAACGGTTTAAACTATTTTGGAATCATCAACTTTTTTTTTTTGGCTTTTCGGCTCTTCTAGCCATAATAGTCAAAGAGCTGGTGACACATTTTTGAGTACGGATTTGACCCAACTAGAAATAATGCGTAATAGTACCGTCTATGATAGTTGTACAAGTATTGGCCAGTCTGGCTGGTCTAAGCAGGTGGACCAGGTACTACGCATCGTGTGAGTGCGGTAAAATACATATGTGTTAACAAATATTTTTGACCCACAATGAAATTATAATTTATAGTCAATTATAAACATAATATATTCACTCCAGACCATTTGAGTGGTGGGACGTGGAACCAGACCACCTAAAGTGTATTTTTGCCAACATGCAAAAATAGCATGGGTGGTTCGGTTTCACGTCCCACCACTCGATATATATATATGTTGCGGTAAACAGTTCTTACTAGTTAGTTCACTTACTCATTTTTGGGTTTAATTTCAAAATTTTTTAAACGAAAATGTCAAAAATTACATCCTCTAGAACTTTGCTTCTATTTTTTGACATTTTCGTTTAAAAATTTTTGTCGCTACCAAAATGAAGAGATCAAAAATGAAAATTCTAAGCCTTTGGACCAAACTCAACCAACATCAGTAAATTCTAGTTGCCACAAAGGTATTCAGTGAAAAGCGTTTTAACTAGTATTATAAGAACCCGTTTTTACTAAAAAACGGATTTTTACTGCAACATATTTATATCAGCTGCGAAACCCTTGGCGGACATCTTGCTGCCAAGGGATTACGCCTCCTTGGACTCCGCAGTGGGTTTTAAAATAAGAATTTAAATTTTCTAATAAATTTTATTTGTCATAAACTATTAGCGGGTTTTAAAATGAAAAAAAATCACATCGGCGTCGTCGCGAAAGCCGATTATAATAATTATAATAAGTATAGATTTTTATCAAAATAGTTTTAGTCGTTATTTAGATATTTTGACAAAATTAATCATAAGCCCTAATTTTTCTGCATAATTTCAATTACGTATAATCTATTTGTTAAATATTTATTATTATTATTATTGGTTATTATTATTATTATTATTATTATTTGGTTAATAGAAATCATTAAATTATTTGGATATAATATGGTAAGCCATATGGTGTGCTTAAGTAATTCCAGATTGTTTTTAATCAAAAAAAAAAAATTTTCCTGTTTTTTTCGTCAAATTAGAAAATAAATTTACATATATGTTTTGAATTTTTTTGAAACAATTCATCGCCCTATCCCCACCAACCTTCTTTTTGTTGGTTAACGATTTTTTGTTTTAATGTTCAAATATGCGAAATCCAATCATAATATTAATTAAAACAAAAATATATATTTGTAATTCATTCAATTTGAATGCAGAAATTTAGTATTTCAATTATCTTTTATTTTTATATTAGAATAATATTCAATATTGAAATTAGAGCCCGTGAAATAGAAGTATTTAAAAATGTTTAGGTGCCAGATTGTATTTCATTTGGAATTCACTTGACACCAAAATCAATAATAATTAATAGTTCATTCATATTTAATTAAATAAATTTCTAGATTGCAAATCTTTTCACAAAATTAGCTATAAATAATGCCCCTTTCGTTAGATTCTATTAGAGAATATTTTTATTTTTATATATAATTATTTATGTTTATTTATATGTGAGTGTATGTAATTGGTCTAGTAGTCAGATTATAACCGATTCCTACGCCAATTTACAATTTACATTTAATAGTATATCTAATAAATACTATTATCACTATATCCATATTAAATATCATTAAAATATATTATTATTGTTCAGTTCAATAATCAGTATTAGATATAATAAATCAGAGGAAAAAAGAAAACAATTAAACACCCTGTTAAATCATACGACCAATCGCAACGTTTCGTTAATTTATTGTAGCTTCCATCAGGCTCTTGTTCAAATTATTTTCAAACACTTTGTCATTCAATTTTTTCTTTTTTTTTCTTTTGATTTAGAATACCTACATATATATAACAATCAGAATATATTTACTTTTTAACACCAATATTTGTTTAGAGTAGTAATGGAACCGGGAGTCGGGTTGGCTCAGTCAGCTAACGCACTGGCCTCGCTTCGGCATCGATCGATTATGACGATGTTGGAGATGTTGGAGATGCCCGGGGTTCGATCCTGGCTGGCAAATAAAAATTTCTACAGGCTAAAAACTCGGCTCCCTCACTAACCCTACTAACACTTTAATTATGTGCTGTCTAAATGGGCTTTGTTCCCGGTGACATTAAATAAATAAAAAAAAAAAGTAATGGAACCCGACAGACCAACCCGAGGGGTGAACCGCAATTTGAATTAGGTGTACACCGTCTTTGGAATTATTTTGGAATTCAAGTAGCTGTACACGATTACACGATTTTACCACCCCTAGGACCAACTGTACACTTTCAACCAGTGGAAAGGAAAAATTGAATGACAAAGTGTTGGAAAATAATTTGATCAAGTGCCTGATGAAGCTACAATTATTTTAATTGTTAACAAAACACAAATGTTTACGTTTTCAGTAAATGTTAAGACGGCGTGTGTACTCACGTAGGTACTTGTAGTTGAATACTTTTTTGTTTTTTATAATAATAAAAATTACAAATTTTATGATGTCATTTAAAGCTTTTCATTCACATGTAATCAATTCAAAGGTCAATCTTACAAATAAATTTATTTAGCAAGGTTAGTTTTTATTTTATTTTTTTGAGTAGTTTTGGTACTCTAGAATTCGTAGAGTCAATTATTATCTAAATTATTCCTGGAAACTTCTATAGGTTGAGATAGACGATAGAGCAATCGAAGTAGAGAATGTGGGTCTTAAGAGGGCTTGGGTGAATAGGTTACCTCCATCTTCCTCAGCTAAGTGAGGTAACATCATTAAGGGAGATAAAAATAAATTATGAAGGAAAAGCATTTAGAAATTTTTTGTTTGGTAAATCATATTTCAATACGAATAAATTCGATGAGACTAAGAGCTCTGAGTAGGGAGAGTAAAAAAATTCCATTATCAAAAGAGAAAGAAAAGAAAAAGGTCGAGAAGCTAATATTCTAAATGCCTTTTCAAAGATATTCATAGTTGCTATGAAGAAAGAAATTAAATTGGAAAAGAAAGTAGGTATAAGGTTGATCAAGTTTTAGTATACTCCAAATAAATAAATAAATAATAAAATAAATTATGAATATACCTACATATATATATTTTTAACCGACTTAAAAAAAGGAAGAGGTTATCAATCTACTGAATTTTTTTGTGTCTATGTTATATGATTTCTTCGCCAATTATGAACCGATTTCGATGATTTTTTTTTGCATTGGATTCAGTCTACTACCCGATGCTCCCGTTTTTTCATTGGTATTGTACCTTTTTTGATAGGTATGTTCGTTAACTTCTTTGTTTATGGAACGATTTCAATCATTCTTTTTTTATTAGAAAGGGGGTACTTTAGGGGTAGCCCCATATTGATTTCGTCAAGTTTTCATGATATGATCAATGACGAAATAACGTAAATTTCCAATTCTTATGATCAAGTAATCGAAATTATAATAAATAAAATATTTTATAAAAAAAAAACAATCTTAAAACGTTCATTTAAGACCCGCAAACGTTTAGAGAACTTTTATTTTATTAATTGAATTTTTTTATCATTTTCTTATTCATTCGACCGACGCTTTCTCTTACGAGATGGATACAAAATATTATCTTAAGTCACTATTAATAACGTCACTAAAAAGAGAAAAATAAAAATAATGTTTATAAAAAAAAAAATAAAACCGACTTTAAAAAAATTAAATGCATCAAATAAAATAAGAATAACTCAAAAATCAAATAAAATGCACTAAAAGGTATAATGATCTAATTTAGTTACAACTAAACGACGAAATTTTTACATGAAATCACTTTTTGAAGTCGGTGCCAAACAAATTATATAAGCGAGCTTACCCGCCAAATGTACTAAATAAGATCCGAAGAGTTCGATTCATAAAATGTTTATGTTTGTCACCGACTTCAAAAAGTGATTTCATGTTAATATTTCGTCGTTTAATTGTAACTAAATTAGATAATTATTTTATACCTTTTAGTGCATTTTATTTGATTTTTGAGTTATTATTATTTTATTTGATCCATTTAATTTTTTTGAAGTCGGTTTTATTTTTTTTTTTTTTTTAATTATGGGTGTTTATATTTCTTTAAATTAGCATTTTCCATTTTACCTTTTCTTGGCAAGTTAATAAGAAAATTTATTAAAAACACTATATAAGAGAAGATAAAGTTAAGGGGCGGAAATTAAGGTCATATCTATTAGATTAGGATATAGGCTACAGAGAATACATGGCATTTCCTTTAAACAATTATTTCGGGCGTCATTTATTCCGGAAATTTCACACAGGTGATATTTATTTAAACCTCCAAGCTATATATAGAAATACTAGTAAATATTTATTTAGCTACATATATACATAATTATTATGTGCACATTATGTAATATGTATTTTAGATTGCTACTCTATGAGAAGCATGATATCGCCCTTAACATTAGCCAGTTACTACCTACTTAGTAGGTATATAATTTACGTTTTTAGTATAGATCAAAACATCAGTTAAAATATTTAATTTTAAATGTTTAATCATCTCTAGATATTTAAAGCTAATAATTATACATAATGAACTTTCTTTTAGTAAATTAAATTATCAACATGTTTATCTAGGGCGTTAGAGCAATATTTATCTAACTTTCCACATAAATTTCACCAGCACTGCCTAACCCTTTGAGGTACACAAATGTATATAATGATCTTTATTAAAAACATTTAATTTAAAATAGAAAAGTTAATAAGACTGAAATGTCTAAAATCAATAGTTTACGTGTAAAAAATATTCCAATATTGTAGAGTGAATGGACTTGAATCAATAACAAATGTCTCTCTGATGGCGAGACATCCTCTCGATACAACATTCCAAAAGAATTATAAATTAGAAAGAAATCGATCTTATTTTATCGATTTAATCTATCTTGAGGTTCATAGTAACTTTTTAATATAAGAAAATAGCATTTTGATTAATAATTTTGTAGTTTAAAAGAAATTTTATAAAAAGATTCTTTCTTCTCTCCGGGAGCGAATCAACTAGAAATGCCGAAAGGTTTTATTTTTTTCTCATTAGATACTTATTGAAATCTATTGAAATTACATATCTATGTGTTATTTTTATTTATCTTTTATAACAAATAATTATTATTAGGAAATTTGCATTTTAAAGGGTTGTTTATTTGAAGTCCAATTTGAAAAAACGCTAATAACTCCGTTGAAATAATTTTTAAAAATATAAAATTAATTAGATATTATAAAACAATTAATTATTAATAGTTTAATTCAATTTTGAACGAAATCGGTTCAGTACTTTTTGAGAAAATCGTCAAAAACCCAGAAAACCGTATATGAAATGCCGTTTTAGAAACATTTTAAAAATTGACATCCATGTCACAAGTCAATATTTCGTTTCATATGACTTTTTTAACTTTTTTCAAAGCCATCTCGTACTTTCAAAAAACATCGTTTTTTGACGGTTCAGATGGTTTTTAACCATTTTCTCAAAAAGTACTTAATCGATTTCGTTCAAAATTGAATTAAATTATTAATAATTAATTGTTTTATAATATCTATTAATTTCTTATTTAAAAAAAAAAATTCAACGGAGTTATTTGCATTTTTTCAAATTGGACTTCAAATAAACTACTCTTTAAATGCATTTTTCGTAATAATAATGATATGATATAAAAGATAAATGAAAATAACACACAGATATGAAATTTCAATAGATTTAATTCTATATATAATGAGAAAAAAATAAAAGTCTTTGGCATTTCTAGTTCATTCGCTCCCGGAGTGAAGACATTGAATCTTTTCATCAAATTTTATTTAAACTACAACATTCTTAATCAAAATTCTATTTTCTTATATTAAAAAGGTACTGTGAACCTCCATATAAATGAAATAGATAAAATAGGATCGATTTCATTCTCATTTATAATTCTTTTGGTTTGTTTTATCGAGACGTTGGTTGGGACGTCTCTTGACATTAGTGATAGGTTATTATGGATTCAATAAGTCCATTCACTTTAGACTATTGAAATATCTTTAAACATATAAAATTTAATGCATTTAAATTTACCATTATATAATATAATAAATAAATAAAATAATTTAAATATACGATAATACTATCAACAGCATTGAGCCCGGGGTCCTCGAGAACCGACAGAGATCAGTGCAAAGCAGTTAAATAAATATTACAAAACTCATTGCCCTAGAAAAATCAACTAATTTTTTAGTAGAATTGACAAATTTTGAAAGTAACGAAATAATTTAATGTGAAATATAGTACATAAGTGATGCCTCGTAATAATGGAGTTTCAATTTTTCTAGGAAGGATATCAGATTTGTAGTGGGTCACTGACCCCCCCCCCCCACCTCCCTCCTATAACTATGCTCATGATTGTGAAGTAAAATTTATCTTTCAAATTTTGGCATAACTGAGGTATCAGCACACATGTGGACCCTTATTCAAGTCAATGTCAAAATTAGATTTTTTACAATTTACACCTTCAAAGCTTCCAAAAATTTTTATTAGACCCAAAGACCAATAGTTTTCCTTGTGATGCACAATAATATTTATATATATAAAATTTTGAATATTAGATGTATTGTAGGTATATGTATTAAGTGTTAAAAATAATTGAACATCTTGATTAATCATTTTTTGAAATGGGCAATCAAGTTTGACTTATTTTTTTTTCCATAAAAATGTTATTTACGAAATGACGTGTAGTAGAATGATGTTTATCATATTTATTTTTGATTATTTTATTATTTGGTAAATTTCCTCAATTTCAATGGAACTAAAACTAAAACCATCTAGGGAAGTCTGACAATTTCTTTTCATTTTATTAAACTTGATGTGAGAAAAGTTTCAGGTTTTTTTTTTGTTCCTTCAGCTTTATTCTCTAAATGTCTAAGTCAAAGTCAATGTTTTTATGCACTGTCTTCAAGCGAACTAACAAAATGAAAATAATATTTTTCCAGAAAAACTCTCCTATTTGAACAGTGTAGATTTGTTAAGTTGTTGTGGGAGGCACAGGAATGCTTGGTTAATGCACGCTTTGAACTCGAGCTAATGGCATGTCATGTTTAAGCATAGAATCGAGTAACTTTCAACATTTAATTATATTAAAGACAAATCGTAAATATTAGAGGTGATATAAATTGGCCCGAGGATCGAAGACCACAGAACCTCTAATGAGAATAGATTGTTTGGACAATAGATGAAGAATTACCAAGGCGCCGGAGAAATAATGGTGATTTGTTGTTGTTTGAGAGTATCGTTCAAGCTGCGATCGTGGCTTACCTGCAACAAAAAATAAATTGTTAAACTTTTGGACAATAAATAGAAAGTGTTTATTACTAAGCTTACATTATCAGATTTTTTTTTTTTTTTTTTGAAAAATTAGATGTACCAATTTAACATATTTAAACAGGGACACCAGCAATGGAGAATAATTATCTTGGGTAGTGGTAAATCAAAATAGGAATGAATGTCATTAAGAAGCTTATGATCTGATGATAGATGATATAACAGAATTGTCAATATGAAAATAGAAAATGTTTTTGTCTAAATTATTATTGGCCATCACCTTCTGGTATTGTGGCTATAGCTATTGAGTTTCTAGAGAAAGAAAGAATCGCAAGGTTAACTTTAAGGAATGCAAGCAAAATTTGATTAGTATAGATGTAAATACGTATCTGATTTGTACACATTTCTTAAGACTGTTAATGACAAGAAAAATCGATCTTGGTGTTGCTGAATTTGGTCAAGGACTTTCAGAAAACACAACTTCTATGTCTATAATAAAGAACAAGACTTGAATATAGAAGACCAAAAACAAAAATTAAAGCATGTCTGCAGGAAAAATGAAAGATTAAGAGCAAACTACAAAAGATTCTCGCGTTCTTGGAACTTAAAAAAGACTATATAATGTTGCATCGTTGTCTTTAGTATGTCTTTTTCTCTTAATCAGCTTAGATTATTAGGAATTGTTGCTTTCAAAATGTTGAGACCGTTGACGATTTAATTATATTATTACAACAATAAATAGTAGAATAGATTTGTATACCGTTCTGCTGTGGCCACACCCTGATCCATTCATCCGGATCATGTGTGCAAAAGATAATGGAGTCAGAAGAAAAGTAAAACTTATTTGTTCATAGGGTATTTAAGAGAATTACCCTTAAAGGCCTTCCTAGTTTTTCATAAATAATTGAACTCAAAATGTATACATCCGACTGATATTTATTTATTTTTATATTTTTTTGGTAATCTACTTTTTTCTTTGCAGCGATCGATATCATCAGTGTTTTTATTTGTTCTCTCCCTAAAATAAACAAAAATGTTTTTAAAAAGAAAGAAAATTGCTATATACTACATTTTCACGTATCTAAAAAAACAAACTTTTATTTACAAAACGTGGTATTTTTCTGCTATTAGGTAACACATTTTTTACGCTCTGTACCTATGTAGTTAAGAATGTTGATAAAAATAATTCTTTAATATAATCTTATCATTATATAAACTTTAAAATATTTTATGTTTATAAAACATATAAAACTCAAAGGAAAAAATTAATTCCGTTTAGATTATGAAAAAGCTTGCACAAAATGGAAAATAGAATTTTTATGATTAGGGATGCAAAAAGGTGATATACATATAAATCAGAATTGATTTTTTTAATCTAAGAAAGAGTAAGATGGTATAGAATTAGAAATATTTAGGGATTATTTGAGAGTCAAGGTATTTGTGGAGTCAAAAGTTGATTGTTGGGGGTTAAAAAAGATAAAAGTAGCAAATGATTTCTAGTCTCAAGAATCATAAATATAAACGAATTGATGAACGTATTGTTTGAAATAATATCTCTTTAGTAGGATTAAAGAAAACTCCTAATTGATGTAGGTAGATACAGTCAAAAAATTTAACCCCAATACATTGATCAAATGATTTTTGAATTGAAAAAAGTGAAAATTGGTCCATGTCACCGAATTCGCTGAAAATTTTTAGAATATTAAAGAGACCATCCCTTTAAACATTAAATTTTGAAAAATTATTTTTATTTTCACCAAAAAAAATTATCAAATATCTTGTTAAAAACCTCGTCTATCTCTTAAACTTTAGATCTAAGCAAAATAAAATATATATACTTTTTTAGAATATTTGATTCGCTTAAAATTGTTTCAAGTAAGTTTTTCTATATATCAATTGGTTTTGAAGATATAACTGTGTAAGACTCAAAGCTCTACGATTTTTCCAAAAAAAATTTATAAACATTAGTTTTTATAGTAATTGTCTATATCAAAATATTTAATTTCTTAGTGTTGCTTTTAAAATCTTAGGAAAAGCAACTTTTTTCTTTTTTCAAATTACAATTGCATTGATAAAGGGTGAAATTCTTCCGAAACGTTAAGGTATAAAATACACGTTCTTAAGATTGGTATTTTTTTAAAATATATAAGTAAATAAATAAATTTTTGCTGCTTACTAAGATTAGATAGCTAAGGGACATGTGTCTAGAGAAGTGGAGGAATTGTCAGTGAATAGAGTAAATAATAACTGATTACAATATGTTGATAAGGATGATACTATAGTGAGAATAGTCGTTTGTTTTCACCTCAGCAAGAAACCTGTGAAAAACAAGATGAAAAAGAAAATTGAATTATTAGTGATGAAGCTGTTGAAGCTTTTATTTTTGTTGTTAATTTGATTAAAATTTCAATTTTTATTGAAATCACACATAATTATTTATTGAACACGAACAGATAATTCAATAAAACTACGAAGTTTCGATCGACTTATTCTCCGATCGTTCTCAAGTATGAGCACCCACTCCGATTATAGGTTAACTGAGCCAATCACGTGTCGGTCAGGCTTATATACTCCATGTACAGTCCAGTCAAAAAATCAACACATTGACGACTTCAGAGCCCCTGTCGAACTGAGCATTACATGTTTTTAAAAACCATGAAGTGAAAAATATTGACAAATCAAATGATAATAATAATAATAATAATAAATAACAATTAATAATAACAATCATATCAAGAAATTGAATTAATTGAATTATTTTATTTGAAAAGTCATTTTGATAGAGTTACTCTGTATATTTATTTAATTAATTACTATTAATTGATTTTAAAATGAATTTCTTAACTAAAATTGAATTTCTATTTTCGATAAAATAGGCTATAGTTTTATTCAAGTTTAAAGTAAATATTTGACTAAATTAATGATAATTTCAAATGATTAGTTTTTGAAAATATTGGATAACTCAGTATAAGTATTTCAATAAATAAACATAAATTAATAGGGCTTCCAAAACGTGGCTGGCTGGCCCGGAATTCGAAGTGCAGTCGGGTTGATTTCAGAGGCAGAACGTTCAGTCAAGTAATGACCCGGAGTCTTCACTATGAATCCAATCTTTGTTTTTAACTTTATTTTAAAAGGGCGGAAAATAGAATAATCAGTTTGTTGTTAAAGAAGATTAATTCTTTCTGGATTAAAGAGCGAGAGGTAAAGAGTGGAAAAGGGCTGGATTTTTAAAATCGCTTTCAACGAGCTCAATTTCGTACCATTACTATTGATTCAAATATAGGTAATATTTTTGCCGTATGAAAACAAGAGAAGTGCCTAAAAGTTTATTTTGAATAATTTCAATTCTGATGAATTTGGGATATAAATAATTATGCTTCGATGAATGTTTAATGGAAGCAAATGGGAAATCATTTACTCTAAAACCAAATAAATATTATTTAAAGAATAAATTCTTGAACTGAATTTAGAAAAATATTTATTATATAATCATTCAATTTGTATTAATAAGTCAAATTATCCCTGACATAATTAATAATTAAATCAAGTGTCTTTAAATTTTGTTCTTAAGGCTAATTAATATTTCGTGATTTGTTTTTACAAATTCTCGAGATTTTTGCTGATATTAAAAAAAAGGAATGTTCTTGTTATTATAGCCCGGAGTACATGCCAGCAGTATTATAAACATGATAATTTTCAATTAAAAATTATATAATCAAGTCTTGAAGGAATACGAGTATAATGTATAAAAATATATTTCAAGGAGATATAACATACGAAGAATGCTTCATTCTAAACAAATTTTTAAAGTTTATACTATAGTTGAAAAAAATTTAGGTATTTTAGGAAAGAATTCTTTCCAGTTAATCTCCTCATTGTTTAAAATAACTTGGTTTTCAAAAGATAAATGAGGTTTCGGCTGCTGGAAGATTTAAATTGTGAAACTTCTCTAATTTATCGTGATCTAGGATGCTTTAAATTTAGACGGCGGCGGAAGGCGTCTGAAAAATACTGAAACCACGTGAGAGATTGAAAGGTAACATAAACTAAATTTTTAGAAATCGAATCAGTTAAGTATATCAATATTTAAATAACCCCTTATTCTTTTTTATCACGATAGGTAATAGTGAAATATATTGGTTGGATTCTGGTTACATACAATCATTGCTCTTACAGTAAATCTTTTTTGGTATAGACTATTATTTAAAAACTATCCGTATATAATCTCGCTTAATTTCGATAATTTTGTGTAACTAGAGCATTCAACAAGCCAAGCAATATTGTAATATGGCATAGTGAAAGTAATCAATCTTATAAATAAGTTAGGCAAAATAAACCCCATCAATGTTGAAGAGGATGCCACTTGATAAACCCTGTGTGCACTTTATTTATTAAAGCCGTTCTAATTTAAGTGCATGCATACTAAAGATTGGGCTGGCTTAAGATATATTTTGAGAGTTCGAACCGTGTATCCTTATTATGGAAATACATCAATCCCTCGATTTACACGGTAGATACGTTCCCGGAGAAAAAATCTGTAATTCAAAACCGTGGAAAATGCGACAGAGTACGCATAAGATATAAAAATGGAGGATAGTTTCAACTAAATGCAAAACCGAGTAAATTGAAACAAAGAATATAAAGAAAAACCAAACCGAAACCGTGTGAATCAAGGGATAGGTGATCATATTTAAAAACCATGTAAAACAGGTACCTTGTAAATCGGGATGGGTGTATAACGTAGAGCTGGATTGTCCACCTCTTATCCAAATCTCAAATATCTTTGACTGACCTATGTGTTCATTCAACTAAAGTTAGAGTCGAAAAATAACTACTTTGAGGCTAAGTTGTCCACAATTTAAGATCAAATGAGGGTGGACAAACCGCCCCTTAAGATTTTTTTGTCATAGTGGTATAAGTAGATTATAGCAATAATAAAATTCTAATTCTGTTAAAATGAAATTGGAGGAAAAATTGAAGCTTTTTCAAAACACGGAATGCTGTTTGCAGTTTTGGTGAATAATGAAAAACACACTTGTTTAATTGTTTATTATTTTTTTATATAGTGGCGGATTAAAATCTTAACAAATTATTCAAAAAAATGATATTTTTTGAGTAATTTTTCATTTTTCAAAGAAGTTCTGGAGCTAGATATCCTCAAATCTAATCAGTTCTACGCAGTGGAATTACACATATTTTCGCACAAGAACGAACTTTTAGCAACTTTTGTTCTTAAGTTATTGTAGGTATCTGAATCTAGACACACAGGCATAAAAAAATTATGTTTGAAAATGATTTTTCTCGACCTTACAGACATTTTTCAAAATAATGAGAAAAGAAATTGAGAATTTTCTTGTCATTTCAGCTTCGCCTGCTTCCCGGGCGTACCGAGTAATGAAATCTGAGCCATGGACTGTTATCCTTTTCTAATATTTTCATCATAACGTTTCCGCTTCGGTAGTTGAGGGTGTCAATAGAAGCGTTTTATAAATTATGACAGAAGATATAATCTGGTTCTTATAAAAGAAAAAATACTCGACTTTTCCTAACAAGATTTCGCAATATTGGTTCTTTGAATTTTTCTTCTGAGTGCAAGTGAAAATGTATGTAGCTTTCTGTCAAGGTTGATGGTGGGGTCGTATGAAATGTAACGCTTGAAAGAATCAATGGCAATGGCAGAGGGTGAGGGCATGGGCTCATGAGGATCGGGTCACTATTAAATCTCGATTTTATATATATATATATATATATAGTAATGTATAAGTGAAGCGATAATTCGGTCACTAGCAAAGCACGGTAGTGTCGGTATGTATATAAACCGGAACAGGAAGTCGGAGGGACGTCGCTGGTCCGTGGCAATGGGTCGACTAAATCTCCCTCTTTCCAGGAGCGACTGACTGCCCGACAACAACATACAACACAACAACAACAACAATAAGCTAACTCTAATCGAACGATCGATAACTGAATTGCACAAAGAACTGTATGGCGATTTCTGATTGGGCCCGAAAAGGAAGTGAGGGAAACGATCAGCTCTAGTAGTCGATGGTTGACCAGTACTTTGTCTCTGGATATGGCCAAAGCTTTGACCTAAATGGATAGATGAATGGTCGACGGCAAGAGCGAAAAAGAAAAGATTAATGAAGTTGTGAATTTGGAAAATTTAATCCCGAAATAAATCTTGGATCGAAGTAGGTTGATTTCGATATTCATTTATTTACGAGAAAACAGTAAGAAGTAAAATACTCAGAGAAAAGAAATGATATTATTTTAATCATTTGAAATTAAATTATTAGTTTTTCTATAAAAAAAATGTAAATAAATAATTCCGTATTTACTGAGTAGTTACTTTTTAAGTTATTAAATAACTAAAATATTATAAAATTAAACTAATAAATTATCTCGATTCACTGTGGTGAGGATTCATATAGGTATTAAGTGAAAACCTTATTTTTCAGCAGTTTTTTCATTTTAAATGGTGGTTTTTTTAATTTATCCAAATATTTCGGAAATTTTGTACAATATTCCTTCTTCAGTGGGCCTTTTTTTGTTCAAATACTATAATAGATTGTTATGTATGGTTAGACATTAAATTAAGTTAAAGAACTTTTTCAAATATATTACATGTTGTGATGTTTGTTATACATTACCTCACTCAAAAAATCACCGTTATTTGCTGTCTTCACAAAAATTTAAACACAGGGCCACAGAGACATTTCATTTTGTTATTTAAAGCATCAAAAAGAAATTTATATATAATATAAAAAAATTGTTAATGTTTTGAGAGCAAAATTTAAGAATAACAAAATGAGATGTCTATGTGGCCCTCTGTCCAAATTTTTGTGAAAACTGAGCAAATACGGTGATTTTTTGGTTGAGGTAATGTATAACAAACATCACAACAATTCTTTAACTTAATTTAATGTCTAACCATACCTAACAATCTATTATTGTATTTAAAAAAAGTCCACTGAAGAAGGAATATTGTTCAAAATTTCCGAAATATTTGGATAAATTAAAAAAAAAACACTATTTAAAATTAAAAAACTGCTGAAAAATAAGTTTTTCACTTAATACCTAATATATTATGTATAAAATATTAAACGAGATTATTTGTATCAAAAGATTATTTTTTTATTTGATTTATTTTCGTCAGATGTGAGCCGTATTCGAGAAGGGGCGGATTTGGGCCTTGTAGAGGGTGGGAAGCTGCAGGGGTATGAATAATCGTCTGGATCTGAATAAGAAGATCCTTATTGCAGATTTCGCCACAGAGGAAATGTGTTCATTTCAAGAGAGGTCACATGCGACTGATTTTTCTGCTTTACTACATTTTCTAATCGTTTAATACCCGCCTACAAAGTAAGCTCAATCCCTCTTGTTGCTATAATGCGAGAGTCAACCCTGACTTATAGTTAGCTACTACGCTATCTTTGTGCAAGACCGCCATGCAATTTTTTCATTAAAAAGCAAAAATAAAATGAATGCAAATTAAATCAGAAGAGTGTTAAAATAATAAATTAACGAACAATTTTAACAAGAGAAAAATAATTATAATCGAACTTTTTATGATTATTTTAATAAATTGTGAATATAATAACAAAATTAAATAAATAAATTCAAATGTATGAAAAAACAAGAGAAAAATAAATATAAAGGGTACTTGACAATTGCTGTCAGCGTAACAAAGAAAGTCAACGTTTGTTTGTAGGCAAATTGTCTGCTGGTGACAACGAACAATACTCGGTGTGACAATCAACGGGGTGAAGTGACTCTGTCCTCCTGAAGCATGATGCTATTCAATTATTTAAAAAAAATGGGAAAATAGCCGCATTGGCTAGAGGGCTAGACTATAAAAATTAATTAATTAACATGTCTTGATTAATAAAAGATAGATGTTACCAAAAATAGGTACCTGTCATTAAAATTCTGAAGAAAGTAATATTTATATCTACCAGCGGCGTGCGGTCCATGGATGATGTGGATGCGGCACATCCCTAAAATTTCAAATATTTAGAGTATTTTCATACATTCAGGAGGATCTTTAAATTTTCAATTTATTATCCATTTTTTCAAATATTTCTATAAAAAACATTTTTTTTGTTTTGAAAAGTATATTAGTTCTCGAAATGAAATTGTGGGTTCAAGGGGCAATTAAAATGAATGATTTTCTGACAAAGGTGCGCATAGAAGGTTTGAAGTCCCTGCCTGGTATTTCTTCCAGAGCAGGTTAAAGACAAGTTCAGACGAGTTTTAGTCGAATAAAATTTTTTTTCACTGAGGAGCTATTAAAATAGTAATAGTACAAAAATGGAATAAATAAGATGATTCGGGAATCTTTGGACTAATCCATGTCTAAGAATTCTCAATATATAAGATCGGAAATAACTAAAAGCACTATAGACAAGTTATAGCTTGCTTATAGCAATAGAATTAGGAAAAATTGAAGATGTCTTATAAGACAGGCTGATTCATTATGGAAGATGGTCGATTTAGATCTCAAGGGCTGTGGAGTTTAAGTCACAAGAATTAATTTTTGACTCTCACTGACACAAAGCAGTATCCGTTTGAAGCGAAGTTTCCAAAATATATTTTTAAAAAATCTAATGTTAAATTTGAAAAATTTGGAATGGATGTTTGCAAAAAAAAAGCGAAGATTAAAATAAAATTTAAAAAAATGAACTTTTTGGGACAGCATCCCCTGGTTGAAAAGTCACGAAACGCCACTGATACTACACTCTTTCCTCAATCGACAGCCTAAAATACTTATTTACTAATACTATTTTAAATATACGTAGATGATTCTTTTAATTAAATAGTATGCTATATAAAACAAAAACATACGTAAATTTCATTTGTTTGAATATTTTATTAAAATTAATTTAAATATAACGAGGCCCTTCAAAAGGAAGTAGACACAACGATGTGAAAAATGGAAGGTATGAGAATTTAGGGGAACTAAGGAAGAGGTCGATTGTATTGGAACTCCCGGTATCTTCATCAGAGCATAGCGCCAAGCAGTTATTGAGATAGCAATCAAAGCTGTTCTCAGCGAATTAGGAGTGGCGGTCACCACTCAAAAAAAGACAATTTTGAACAATCACAAGTTTATCAATTGTTTTGTTCAAATTTATTATTATTTTTTTAAATATAAATCTACTTTAAAATACTTTGAAATATTAAATATTTAATACGAGCTTTTCGTGCGTGCCTTCGGCACGCCCTCGAAGCTCGGTCCTCCAGGTTGGTGCCCTGGCGGGCAACGTCTCGATCAAAAAATGTTATTCCTCTTAAAAAAACCACACTCCAAATGTATACCCGTAAACTACCGAAAATACATCGTCTCTTAAAAGTTTAGTTTAATTTTTGAGTGGCGGGGGGGGGGGGAGGAATAATTATGAATATATTTAATGTTTCTTAATTTAAAATGAATTGGAGTCTTTCATTTCAAAATTACAATTATATTTCAAATTTGCCTGGTTAAAGAAGAAAATCGATTGGAGCCATCAGTTTAAAATCCGAGCTGACAATTATATTTCAAATTTGCCTCGTTAATTAATATATATTTAATGTTTCTTAATTTAAAATCTATTGGTGTTTTTTCATTTTCATTCGAGTTCAAATGAATACAATATCATCTCGACACAGTCTAAATCAAAAATATATAGTTTTAGTAACAGAAATCAAGATATAATTATTAATGTTTCAATGGTGTAATGGCTAGAACTAATGCCCTTAGTTCAAGAGTTCGTCGGTTCGATTCTAGGCAAGATGGTAATATTTTTAGAGAAATTTCTCTAAGCGTTGTTACAAATTAATCTAGACAAATATATATAGTATTATTAAATTATTAAACAGATCTAAAATCATTTAAGTATATCTTTTATAAAAAGTTGAAAAAGTCTATATGACTGAGAATTTGTTATACAGACAAATTTTTTCTTAAGGTAGTTCTTTCACAAATGCAAATATTCAAGAAGTCTTCGAAACTTGAAATATAAGTCATTAAAAGTATAATAAACATACTGTTAAAATTTGAAGACGATTTACCACACCAAACAAGAAATGATTGCAATTAAAAATGGGATTTTTTACATATGGTAAAAGGGTGGGAAAATGATGATTTTTTTTATTTTTTTTTAATTGAAGGACTTTCACCATCTTGATGAACAATTAATATTTGTTAGAATAGAATATTCGGAGTAACTTAAAAAAAAAATTGAAATTATTTACCTCGTAGTTTTGAGAAAAAAAAACAACATATTTGGGCGATTATTTTTAGTGGAGGGGATAAAGAACAATCGCTTGGAAACGATCCATTCATAAAGAGGATATAGTAGTGTGAGAAGTACAGTCATGTTAAAAAAACATAACCTAAAATTTTAGCACCGTTCATATGAATAGAATGGTTACGAGGCTAAAACTTTTTGTGTGGATTGTCGCGAAAGAACTACCTTAAATGATCATAAGTAGAAAATAACAGATATCGATAAAATAAATAAATTGGGGTTCCTAAGATTGTAATTTAAAGGGTTGAAGTGTATTATGATAAAATTCGTCGTGCACAAATGGTATTTAAATTTTAGAAAAAATCAAACATATTGTCAAATTATACCTAGATATTAGATTAATTTTGTTAGAGATATAATATGTTGATTTTTAGAAATTGTATTGCTACTGGTACAATCCCGAAAGAATAATACAAGATTGTATTTCGGCTGGAAGTTTGACACTATATTATACAAAAATTTTATTTATCTGCCAACGACCCGTGGATTTAGATTAACACGACAGTTGTTGGATGTGTTACCAATAAAAAACTGTCGTCATATTTCCAGTAGCAAACTCAAAGTCTTGTTTGATTGTCGATGGATTTATTTTGGAAAGCCCTAAGTATATATTTGTTGTTGCAGATAACTATCTTCACCTAAAAGGCCTATAAATTTAATAAAAATACATTTTTTTTGTCTTTTCGGCCCTTCTAGCCATCAGCCAATTTGCGATACTATTATTTAATTATGACTTCTATGTAGGGATTGGATTTTTAGCCGGTTGCCTCGAGTCGGATTCGAAACCGAGTCCACTTGATTAGCAGGCTTGTACGCTAACCGCTGGCTTAACCCGGCCCCAAAAATACATTTTTAAAAGTGAAATTCATTGTAATCATTAAAAGAACATTAAATAATGAAATGCTTAGTTCGCCAACAAAAAGCATTAACCATTTGCAATGAAGTGCATTACAATGCTATAAATACAGGATATTAGTAATCAAATCGATATAAAAGAATAATATTGGGGTGGTTTTATAGGAATAATAATATTGTGGAGGATGAATTGGACTCCAGGGTCCTCACGCTGAGTCACACTCTGAGTCACATTGTGACCATGTGTTAGGGCAGCCCTCGGAAGTGATTGGCAATCGAGATGAGAGAATTTGTTCGCGTTGAATTTCTACAAATGTAATTGATACCTTGTTAGAAAATGGATCAGGGACGAGGGATGCAAAATCAACGCGGGTGATTGACGGTGGGTGTTTGATAGATAGAGCAGTTCGCTCATAAACCGAGGAGGGTTTTCAAAAGGGACGGCCCGGGATGGGGTGGCCACAATTTGACACGCTTTCTACAAATACAATTGACCCGGCGCCGTTAAAAGCAGGCGTGAACACCACTACTATCAAAATTTGTCTGCAATTTAATTCATCTAAATGTGATTGGACCGGGAAACCCATTTGGGCGAAAAGGGCAGGAGGAAAAGAACCAACAACGAAACACGATCGTATAATTTAATTAAACTTGTGCGTTAGAATATTGTCGAGATGCTGAGTGCGAAAATGAATTACTCTAATATTCCCATGTAATTTTATATCGTCATTAGATCTCCTCTTTTGCAAAATTATGTATCTCACCCGGCCTATCGAATGTTTATTTTGTATGTACAAACAAAAACTCAACAGATATAGTTTAACAGATACACGTATGTTGCAGGTCACGACCCGCTATGTAGCATCAAGCATAACACACAGACACACACACTCATATGAACGATCCATAGAATGAGTTTTATTTATTTTTTGTTTGCATTCCTTTGATATGGAAACGTGCGGCGGGTTGGCGGGAGCGAGAGGATCGATGGCATAGTGGGTGAGTGCGAGTGAGAGAGAGCGAGGGGAGATGCTACGGGTGCGAGTGAGATGGAGCGAGAGGGGCGCTGCGGATGTTGCAATCAGCTAGCTCTGTCCGTGTGAGAGAGGAGCACTCGGCACGCGCAAGCATGCGTGGCTCCGCACCGGCTCCGAACGGCTCCGCTCACATTAGAAAAATAATCACTTTTACTCGGCAAAATAAAAAGATCACCGCTAGATTATTTTATGAGAAGAGGACGTAAATATCAGGAAACTATCTCACCAGGCCAAAAAGTGGACACGCGTAACGAAAACAGAAAAATAAAACAATCTATAAATTCAAAAACATGGACGACAAAAAAAAATATATTGCTGGTAATTAAATTTTTTATTTAATGAACAGTCAAATCCATATTTTATTTTTCTGGGGAAAGATAAAAATCACCCCTTGTTTTCATGAGTTTAGGTAGAGGGAGGAGTGGGGGAGGGGGCTGATTCCATTTTCACACCTAAAAAACCAACCCTATTTTGATATATAGTTTGAGCTTCTTCCGAGCTGAGGAAGTAAATGGCTTAAATGAAACAACTCTCTTAATAAAATCACACCAACCATTAATTTTCTAAAACATAAAAAATAAAAATTTATATCTATCCTAATATATAAATATATCCTGTACTATTAGTGCTCTTAAGGGGAAATGGAGGGCCGTATCCCTCAGCGTTCTAATGAGCACCTCCAAAATCAATTTCAAGTGAGATAATAAAGATGTTAATTATTCTAATATTTTAAATAAGGCCCATTTGTAAGCTGCTTAACTTCTGAGCCAAATATTTTAATTCAACCCCAAAAAGTACATTTTTAACCAAAAGTTCTTTTTCTTCTTATCTATGAATCTATAGCACGCACTCAGTTCAAATCTCTTAAATCTTTTTTTTAAATAATTATTTTATGGATCTATTTTCATTCAATAGTAATAAATATCGTATTCCTTAGGACAACGTCATGCATTTCTCTTTATAAAAATATGTTTAGTCGCGAATCCGTGTATATTTAAAAATATATTACTTCGAATTTTCAACACGTCTTGAGGTATTTTTTTCAAAATCGGCCTGCTTGTCATAAAATATATATTCTTAGTGGACATACATGCACGCTCGCTGTTTCCCGGTAGTAGAGCATCAGTCGGTCATTTAAAAGACACACCCCTTATGATGGGAGCCCCTGCTATGTAGGCAACTGAATTGGCAGATCAGTTAAAGGGATGTCTACTTTGTAAAAAAAAGGCGCAAGCCATTTCCATATTTTTGTTTTTTGTTTTTAATTCTTATCATTTGGGATTAAGTTGTTCTAAAAATAAAAAATTAAGAGTCAATTTAGCTCTTTGATACTAAAATTTAAAAAAAAGTTCATAAAGTGGAGTTAATCAATTTGCCTTATGAATGACCCATATCTCAGAGCATTCTTGCGTAAGATGTGTGAATTTTAATTTTAAATTTGATTTCAACTAGAAGGAATGAATACATTAAGGTTTTGGCTCAAATTGATGGAATTGACCGTAAGGATGTAAGAGAAAGTCAAGGTATACACTTCAGGTTATTATTTGTTTTTATATTAAGTCGGTTTGTACCCTTGCAGTCAAGATATGTGTTAAATCACCTCGATTCAACTCAAAAACAGGCCGCAATCTGTCCTAACTAAGGGCCGGTTGTATGTCGCAAAGTAAATGCTTTTTAGCACTAACAAACGTCAGATGGTAAATGGAGGCACTGGGATGGCCAATCAGATGACAGGCACTGAAAGTGAAACTGAAAGTGCCTGTTATCTGATTGGCCATCCCAGTGCCTCCATTTACCATCTACCGTTTGTTAGTGGTAAAACGAATTTACTTTGCGACATACAACCGGCCCTAAGAGTCTGCAATAAGCTTATCAAAAGGTAGACAAACTCCCCCTAGGTAGAAAAATAAATAGATACTTAAAAACATCTCTCTCTCTCTCTTCCTCTTTCAACAAATGAAGTTTTAATATTTAATTAATTGCTTGGCTGTCAGATAATTAAGTCTAATAAAGTAGTCTTTAATTTGAAAAGATGTCTACACATGAACTTAATTTTATTATACTCTATTGAGGCATTTTCAAGTTGATGTGCCTAACTGAAATACTTACAAACTGAAAAAATAAATAAAAAACTTCTGAAAATATATTTTTAGGTTTTGATTCTAAACAAAATCAATTTTTTTTTACAGGGGAAGGGTTCAGGGGGCGGGGATAGGTTTGGTGTATTGAAGGGTGATCAGAGACAGGGGGTCCAAGAGGGTTTTCTGAAAATTAATTGAGAATTCTAAAATATAATTGGGGTTTTCTGAAATTAACTTGATATTTTCTCAAATAAAATTGGAAAATGTGAGATAATAGTAGAAAAAATATAAAATTCTATATTTTTGCAATTAAGTTCAAAATTTTGTTCATAGCCATGCATGCCTTAATGAGCAGGTCAAAACGTTGTTAAATTTTTTTTTTTTTTTATTTAATTCTGACTTTAAATAAAAATCGACCTTTTAGAAAATAAAAGATAACATTAATATATATCACTTTTAACTAACGCAAAAAATTACCGAGCAACGCTCGGTGTTCCAGGATCTCATCTATCGTCAAAGATAGGCAATTTTTACCAACTTGGCGGAAAAGTGAATTATGCTCATTAGGTGGTCACAAGAGACCACTCTTCGAATTTTTGCTAGTGCTGACCCCCATAATAGTTGCCAATTGGCTAAAAAATGAGATTGGCAAAGTTTAATCTTAATTGGATAACAGTAGGTAACCCGTGCAGGAATGAGGTTGAAGTTTTTGAAAAATTGCAATTTTTTGCAAACAATTGCAGTTTTTCTTTAATAAAATAAAAATCACTAATCCTAGAAACTTGATTCTTGTCTTATTTTCTAGGAAATTTTGCTGGCTTAAAGGTTTACTTAAGCCACTTTTTTGTTTAAACTTTTAGATTTTAAGATATCCACAGCATTTTCCAAGACAGAACATGATCCTCAAAAGTGACTTTTTAAGCAGATGCCTAAAAAACATAGCAAATTCATATAATTCTTATTTTTGGGATGCCTAATGTCGATTAAAATTATTTCTTCTTTATCTGCTTGTGCAAATATTTATAGCCTTTTTTGGTCTAATTTGCCTGGGCTACTAAGTAAATGAATAATTTCAGTTGTATCTCATATTCAACAATTTTCCTAAAATTTTGGTTATTTTCACATGTAAACATGATTAGTTATTCTATTTTAAATATTGCGTAAATTTAACCTTTTGGAACATGTAAGCAAATACATATATAATGAAAGTTTATGTTTTACTAACTCTCAGATTTACACGTAAATTTTGCAACATTAATATTTAAATACATAATGAAGATTGTCTTCACCTAGAACAATAAATATACTGAGAAAAGTGTTTACATTTGGATTGTTAATTCATAAATCAGAAATGGAAAATGATAAGTAAAGTGTGTATTAATATTTTTGTTTAGGACAGGTCTTATTTGAGATAGGGATCGAGCAGGAGGAAGGATAATAGAAAAGAGAAGCGAGCCGTAAATCCCCTTTGTGGGTTTGTACTATAAATCACCGCTCCAATTGCATTAAGCCGCGATGTATACAAAGTAGATTTAAAGAAGGTCCATGGCCCATTCTGGACCGGACATTTGTGCAAGTGTGGGTGTCTTTATGTGAGCAGGAGGTCTTTAAATCCAGAAGGACACAATGGCCACAAGCTGACAGAGAGCAGCAAAGAAATCGGGAGGAATCTTTTCCCGCATCCAAGCTAATTTTTTCCCAGAGAATTTTTTTCAATTGCATTTATATTTGTCTGGCAAAGAAAGGACTAGAAATGGCTACCAATTGGAATTCAAGGAGCATGGTTCAAAATAAAAAAAAAAAAAATTTTGAATAAAATTCTTGAAGCAATTATCATATGTATGTAACATAAAAAAAAAGAATTCATTAATAACAATTTTACACTGTTAGAATAGAATAATTAAAAAAAAAAACTTGCCACCCCAATGAATAGCGCTTTGTTAATCGATAAAAAATAAAATCGCTGTTGAATAATCTCACTTCAGATTTGATATATTTTTGCAACATGAATTTAGCCAGTAAAATGCAATATAAAAAAATTATATTTATCTTGTCCAAATAATAAATCAACTAACTAATCCAATTAACAAATAAATTTTCTTCCTTTATTAATCTTGGGATAATTAATATCAAATTTCCATCGAATAAATTCATTAAAACTATTGAAATTATTTCAGTTAACTGATAAAAAACAAGCTTACATTTTTAGTTTTTGTATTCAACGGGCTTAAAATTGTCTTTCCAACAATACCTTCTAGAATTTCTCTCCAAATAGAATATTAACAGAACTCTATTATTTTACTTTTTTTAAAATTATTTCTTAATTAATAAAACAAATTATTTTAATAAAACTTTAATAGAATTTTTGTAAAATAATATATTTTGGGGGTCAGGTTTTTCGAGTGGGTAAAGTACATGCCTTCTAATCAATTTAGCACGGGTTCTAGCCCGAACCGCTGAAAACCGACTTTAATCTGATACCTACATAATTAAGAAAAAAGTAATTAATATATAGTACCGTAAAATGGCTAATGGTTAAAGCCGAGAAAGCAAAAATAATAATATATATTTATTTTTATTTTTATTAGGTAATAACAATAATAAAAAATGAATGAAATATTAGAACCAGTGAATTTTAAAAAATATTATTAATCATTTCCGTCCTTAATGTGTATTAATTCGAAAAAGATAAAAGAAAATCATGTACTTTAGACGAATGTGTGATGTAACTAGTATTTGGTGGGTAAAATTTTGATACATGTTTGGTCTCAAATTAATATGTACTCTTGCAACATGTTATTAATAATGTTCTTATAATTGTAGAAGCCCTGAAGAAGTTGGCAAAATCGACGAAACGTTGGTTGAAAAATAAAAAAAATCACACAAAAACTTGTCCTTAATTCCTATTATAAACTTTCGAATTAAAAAAAAAACATTTTATTTGCCTTTATTTTGTGTAAGATTTTATTTAAATATACGAATAATTAATTATATTAGATTATGTAAATTTTCAATAAATCTTAAATTAAAATTAAAGCTGATTTCTTTAGAAATGAGTCGCTAAAATATGGAGTACCGATTCAAAATAAATATACAACTATAAATTGTTTTGGATTAATAATAATTATACAATTTTTGTTTTTATAGCTATAATTATAAAATGATATAACGTTTTTAGACTTAGATAAGTATAATTTCGGTATGGAATTTAGTAAACAAAAAAATCAGGTCATGAAATTAGATGTGTACGCACAGCGAAAAGGCAAGGTACATAGAGATAAGATTAAAATGGGCGATAAATATACTATATATCTAATTGTTTAAAAGATATGAGTACATTGTTTAATATAAACATTGTAGGTCATAAAAGCTCAAGGCCCGTTGGCGTCAATTTTTGATTAATTCAGCTGTTCAAGAGGAGGGCAGTTGATGACCAGGGAAGTTTCTGGTGCAAACAAACACGAAGGGCAGTCGGAGGGAATCTAGGGTGTGCCAATATCCCTTCAGGCTCTGCTGGTGCCATCACCGTTTAATTAAAGTGCTGCTCGTTTGAGCCAGGGACCTGGAGTCTCATTCAAAGTCGCGGGCCGATTGTCCAGGGGAGTCAAGAGGGCCGAACATAGCCCACTGGCCTACGGAGTTTGTCCTACGCCCTTTGTTGTCCTCGTCGAGGATTTCCTCCTTTCATCGAGTTCGATCCCCACCAACAACCCTCCTTGGCTTTTTTTAACAACCTTCCCCCCAACAAATTAAATACCATTTTCTCTACAAATCTTATGGTAGATAATTTATAAAATTAAAAACTTTTCTTTCAGAGGGTAACAGGGTTGTAGATTTAAAAAAATCAAAGGGGCTGTGCTCTGTTTGACCAATAATCATACCCTCATAATATACATATATTTACACCAGAGAAGGTCGGTGACATTGGGGATGCTGTCCAAGAAATATAACCCTTCAATTTTTAAAATTGTATTTTATTTTTCCTTCCTTTTTGTAAAATCCATCGAGATCGCAGATTTTTTCATTATTTTCCAATTTTTTTTGTATGAAAATATTCTTGACGTTTTGAAATTTTAGGGATGCGGTGCATCCACAGCATCCATGAGCCGCACGCCACTGTTATACCATATATACACATATTTCTAAAGGGTGATTCAGGATCCACCCCTTTATTTCGACATCGGAACGTCATATGAATATGTTGAAAATAGTTAATTACCAAAGTCTATTTGAACTAGTAATTGAATTCGTTTTTTTCGAAAGAAACTGGAATTATGTCCAATGAGACACACCCAGCTTCAAAATTTGAAATAAAAGCATGGGTCTAGTAGATTTTCGTATAGGATATACATACATACATGCATTTATCCTCAGCTCAAATGTAAATACAATAGAGTACTGAAAACTCGGCACTCGATATCCCGACAGTCCGGAAAACTCGTCCACATCCTGGCAAATTAGGCTAGTTAATTTTACATTATAGACAGTTTTATGCCTTTATGAAGTACGTACTTTTCCTTTGTTTAAGGGTATTTGGACAGTTTATTCTCTGTTGTATTCTCAAGAAAACAATACATACAAGCACAGTACTGTATTTTCTGAGGAAACACCCGTACTGTCGTATTTATTCTTTTTTAACCCCATTCCCGATAACCCGGCATTTTCACAAACTCGGCCACCCTTCGGTCCACATTAAGTTGAGTTTTCGAGACTCTACTATATATTCCTATATATACACTCGTATGTGAAACAACGCTTAATTAATCAAAAAGGGGTATCAGGTTGGTCGAGTGGGTAACGTACATGACTTCTATTCAAGCTAGAGTGAGTTCAAGCCCGACTCGCTGCAAACCGACTTTAATCTGATCCCTACATAATTGAGAAAAAATTAATTAATATATAGTATCTTAAAAATGGCTAATAGTTATAGCCAAGAAAGACAAAAAAAAAAATAATAATCAAGAAAAGTTTTGCGATAATTGTTCTGATTATCAATCAGATATGAGACGAGAATTTTCTGATTGATTATTATTTTTTAAAACAATTATATTTATTTATTTTATATTAGGTAAGTATATATTTATTATTTGCATCACGCACACAACACTTTTGATTTGCTCTCATATGATCTTTTATATTTTATATTTTTATCTAGATCCACCCACTAGAGATTTCCATCGCTACGAAGTAAAAAATTAAATCATGCGTACAAAAAGGGATTAATGATTTAATTCGATGGTTTTGCATTTCAAATTTAGTGTCTGTTTGTTCAAATCGTCCTATATTTACATATTATATATTATAATGATGGTTCATCAATGACAAGGCATCGCACCAAACTACCTATATTGAGAGTTTTATTTTAATAAATAATTAAATACTAAATATTTAACCACGAAAAAAAACAGGAAGAGAATCAAAACAAAATAAAGTAGGTAGTACTTCTATTAATTATTCATTTTAAAGTCCTCTATGGAATATTTCATTCAAATAATAATAATAAAAAAATGTGAAATAATATTTTATCTATACTTTTTCCGTACCTACCGAATTTATTCAATAATGGAACGTTTTGTTCTTGATGATCATGTTGCGAAAAATAAAAAATGCGATTTCTGTCAAGGAGATTAATATCATCATGGTTCCTTTTTTAAATGCTAATATAATGAGAAGTTGTATTACCTAAATTTACTTCAATAATTAAGACTTATTCATTTCGAAAAAGCAGAGAGTTGAAAAAGATGTTTTGCAATCGGGTTTTAATTGTATATGATTTAGAAGAGATCCTTAAGAGCATTAATATTAATTCCAGTTATAAGAATTTTAGTAAAATGGAATTATTTATATTTTATTTCACAAATTCTTACTTTTTTATGGTTAGTCTTCCAGACTTAAAAAGACCAAACCCTGTTGGTATGACTCATGCATGAATAAGACTAAAATACAAGATTTTTGCTATTTAAATAACTCTATACAGCTATACAATCTAGGAAATATGTAATACCCTGGCCAAGTCCAATTCTGATTTCTTTCCTGAATAATTTCAGATTGGCATCACCAGACACAATCATGTTCAAAGCTGCTCGCTGTTTGCCATTAGCAGCATCAGTCGCGTCATTTAATAGCCACATCTGGTATAATGAAAGGGGCAACTAAATTACCACATCAGTTAAGGGTATGATTACCCTGCATACATAGGCGCAAGCCATTCGCCATTTTTACTTTACCCAATGCGAAGCAGATAAAGTATTGGATTGGTCTCGCGCCAAAGGATTCTCAGGTAAAGACTACAGAACCCATGGTCTCAATCAAAGGCATTGGCGCCATATTGTATCGCACGACCTTGTACTTATGGTCCCTGTTTGTAATTTTGTATGCATTTTTAAAATCAGAATATTTATCATGTCTAATTAGTATTTAGCGATTGAAAACTTATTTGGCATTGAAATAAAATCAATGATTATCTTCGATATTGAAATCCGAAATATTTATATAATTTTATATAAATTTAATATAAGTGATTGCCGGTCCTGAAGAAACAAATAAGAAAACTGGGAAAATGTCATTTAGTCCAAGCTTGAGTTAACAAAATGAGATAATTAACACTTGGATTGAGAAGGAGAGAGAGAAATAAAAGCTTCTCTCCTGGGTGATGACGTCATAATACGACCGCCTACGCCAGCGATACTTCCGGTCCGGAAGGGGAAACGACGAATGTTTTCAACATCGGTTGTCTTGTGTTGACTGAGAAGACGCTTGGCAAGATGGTAATGACCGGCAGGCTCAACTGCCAAAGGGCCATCGATTTCAACCTGAGATAACCGACTAGGAACATTGCATTATTCTCATAACACTCCTCGTCATTTTCTATTTCTATTTCATTTGTGGGATTGTTTATAATCATTATGAGGTCTTTGAATCGAGAAATTATTCAACCAAGGGCATTTAAGCGATAAAATATTTCTCTAGGTCATAGGAGGTTCAAGAGAAAGAGAGATATTATTTCATTCCGATAAAAAATATGCTTCTTTAAAAGTAGGCTTTATTTACTATTAGACTTGTTGTATTTTACGAGTTGGCAGAATAAAAATCACCTTGAGTTACTCGATTGTATCAAATAAAGCTCCATTAATAGAAAACATCTTTCTTTCATTGTGACCATTTCATTTTAGGTTCTACGATTTTGGAGAAAGATGCGACCATAAAGATCCTTTTCTAGTCTCGTTTGCGAAAAGTGAAGATTGTCATACAAAAATTATTTTACTGAAGTATTCCCAAACTGATAAATGAATTAATAAAAATATAAACCGGCTAAAATACTATATAGATAATGAATTAAGAAGAAACATAATATATGCTCTTCATCAATTGGTTTAGAAAATAAGATGTTACTGAAAATATATATGTATTGAGCATCGTCATGTATGGATGTGAAACCAAGTTGAGAGGAGACTATGGGCTCTACAGAAGAATGTTAAAGATTACCAAGTGGATTGAATTTCAAACCAGGAAGTTCTTGATAAAATTAGAAATAAGAGAACACCGAGGAAAAAAGAACTCAGATGATAAAGTATACGTTAAGACACGGGGTGGGAGGGGATTGCTAAGGGATATTTTAGAGGAGGAGTGGGAAAATAAAGGGGAAACCTAAATTGGAGTATTTTTTAACAGATGATGAAAAATATGGGCTGTGAGCAGTGCTGCTGCGAGCTTTTTATTCAAATGTGCTATTAATTTTAGTAAAATGTACTGTAATGGGTTAAACAATCGAGTCACTTTATTATTATTATGTCTAATTTGTGTGGTTTCAATTCCAAAAATCTTTGAAACTCTTTTAAAATATTTACCCCTTTAGAACTATGGGCAAAGTGAGAATAAATGTCTCTCACCAAAACTTCAACACCTTTTGGTAGATTTTGATACGCATATGAAGAAAATAGAGTGAAATAATGGGATGTGCAACCTACAACAATTATATGTGGATGTTCTTGTAACAAAATACTTTGAACTCTGTTTAATTGTCCCATCATACTAGCACAATTATCTGCAGCTAATCCAGCTAGATGTTCTAAATTAGCTCGCACAGAAACTAAATAACCTGCTTAAAACTTCATAAATACCCTTTATACTTATTTATACTTATATTTTGAAGGTTATATTTGTTAGGACTGTAATGTATCATAAATGTACTACTTTTGAGATGTTTTATGGGATGTACTAGAAATTAAATTATTTTAATGTTAATGTACTATTGTACTTTTTAAGCAAAAATGTAAATAATACATTTGTACTGTAACGGCAGCACTAGCTGTGATACTTTTATAGAAGTGATAAAATTGGCATAGAAAAGTCAAGTGGAGGGCTGCGCCAAACCAGCCTTAGGATTATGTGCTCTATGATGACAAAAAAGAAGTATTGATTTAAAATGCATACATTATTTTGGATTTTTTCAATTAAAATTTAATTATAATTATAATGAATGTATTTTTATTATATTTCAAAAATTTAAAAATTTTGAAATTTATAATTAATTTCCGCAGAAGAGCAAAAAAATGTTGTTTTATTATAAAATAAAAAACATTTTACATAATGTAATTTTTATAATTTAAAAATATATAACATTATTATTAAATGTAGGCTATTGTACATATTTCACCCCCTGGGCTTGAATATTATGTTTTTACCTTCTCCAAAATGAATGAATATATGTATACCTAAATGACTGAGAATTTTTTATAGTATATAATTTGCATAATGATAAAATAAGAAGTTCAAAGTGAATGGTAGAGCTATTTCTAGTTTCTTACTGCATCGAAGGTCATGAGTGTTGTTTATATAGAATAATTTGAATGATTAAGATGCAATGACCCTGGCCCGATTTGTCGATCTTTCTTAAACAATAACTTATGCAAAAAAAGAAACTATCGGTATAGCCGTCCCACAGCTAAGATCAATTATAATTTCAAATACCTATCACATGAGTAATTCTACAATAGGAAATGAAAGTTGAAATTTCAAGATTAGAGGCATGAATCGATCAATCGTAGGATGGATCAGTAGCATTAGTGGTAGTAAAATCAAGTAGGTTGATTTTTTATTTAGCAAGAAATGAGCCTCGTGTCTGCTGTCTGGCAGCTTGTTAAGGTGTTTCGAACACCATGAGCGAGTAATTAAGTTGTCAAATGGTTGATGCGAATATGGCATCCATATGTGCGGAGGAGTCGAGAGGGAGTCTGTCCGCCACACTCAATGGACCATGTTTCCAGTCTATCAACAGTTTCACATTCCATTTTAAAGGAAAGGACTTGACTAGCTATTTTCAGAGATAGTTCGAACTTCTTCCTTAGTTTGTATGCATTCATATTCACTCAAGCGGATAGGGGGATTTCCGTACCAGTTGCTGCTACTATATTTGTTTATCTCTACCTTATAGGATGAACGGAAAGATAAAAAAAGAAGAAGATATTGATAATTTAGTGAAATAACGGCATAGGAGAAAAGATACATATACCTACATCATAAGTATTAATATCTTTATATATCTATATATATATATATAGGTATGTATATTGTATAAACTGAAGTATTCATTCATTCAATGTTCCTGCTGGACCTAGATAGATGAAATTTTGAGAGTATATTCTTTCTATGACTTAAGATTGAGTTGAAAAGGGGTTTTTGAAATTCAAAACGTAAAGGACAGAAAGGGCCCCAAAATATGATTTCAGTGTTTTTCAAAATCTCTTAAATCCGAATATATATATAGATATAGATATGGTTTTAGTTTAGAAAGGGAAAGCATTAAAATACAGAAATATATATTTGGGTATTTTGTTCTATTTGCCCCTAAAAAGGTGATTTAGTCATTTTGGGATACATTTTTGAGATTTTTAAAATGTTCCATCTTCTCGGTTTTTCAAGATTTAGCATTAAATTTTAGTACATAGGTTTATTGGTGTAATCAATATCTCGAAAGTGTTTTTCATTTTTCAAAATTTGACAATTGAAAAAAATGAGAAATTTTTTATTTTGGGGCCTTAAACACTTAAGGCTTCGTATCTTCTTTGTTTTTTAAGTTATTGAGCTCATAGAATAGAATAGAATAGAATAGAATATTTATTTGCAAAGAAATAAGTAATAGAATAGAACCGTTTTTTTAAATTCTACCCCATCGAGGTGGGAAGAGGGTTAATGAGGTGGAGAGTGATCGTAGGTGGAGAAGGATAGAAGGCCCAGTGTGTTAAGTTACTAGGGAAGAATGAGTTAAAAACCTTCTATATTAAAGTAAAAAAATATCTTGTATTTTGTGTTGATTCCATTTAAAGTACAGTATCTTAAAATTCGCGAAAAAGTGAACCGTTAGATTTTATTTGTAATAGTAGGGTAATTTAACTTAATACAGTTCTTGTTTATTTTGCAAAAAAAATAGCTCAAAACTAAAAATATATGACTTGGGCCACTTTCATAATCACCACAGAACATAAAAAGACAGCTTTATAGACATGATAGAAAATTAATATAATTTGCCAAATACCTGTCAGCTATATCAGCTAACCATCAAATATCAAAAATCATAAAGCTAGAGCTTAAAAATTAAACTAAAGAAATTATTTTTTAATGAGGGTGTAGTTTGATTATAGATTAAAGGGTCAAGGCAACCAGCAAAAAGTAAAATATCTCCAAAACTGGTCTTACGATTTAATTTTCCTCAGGACTTGGGATTTTAAACATATTTATAAATTTCTTAATACAACAACAACAAAAATAAAGTTAGTTTTAAGGTAGGCTTTAAAGTTATGTTGATCTTTAGTAACGTGCAAATAAACTGTCCTAAGTATAATAATTAATAAAACAGTAGTATTAATAGATTATTTAGAAGGGGATTAAGATTGGATAGAAATCAAGAAAGAATTACAAAGTATAGAAACAATGCACGTCTTGGCGATACCATTAGTGAAGATATCGCAAGAGATGATTTAAGGAAACTTTTTATCTATATAAGACAATACTACCTATATGAATTGAATATATACGGATTAAAATTTTTTATATTAGTTTATTTAAAGAACTTTTTATGTGTCTTGGGTATGTATGTGAAGTGTATGTAGTATTGTTTATTCCAACCCCATACTGGTAATATCCATGAAAACAATATTCGAAACTGATATAAAAAGTAAATATCATCTCAAAATGAAAATAAAAAATTTATTGTTACCATCCTCTGGAACATTTAAATAAGTACCTAGATATAAAGAGAAAATGAAATTATTATGAAATTCCAAACTTTTATTTTAAAGTTAGCTTCAAATATGATAAATAAAAAAAAGGCTTTCTCTAGAAATCTTGAAAAAACCTTAGAAATTGTTCACTGAGATTATTAAAAACTTCGCCTGAAAAACAAATTAAAAAATCTATATCAAATTTTGTTTCACTTTCTAAATGTAAAATTACTGAATTCATATGAAAATTTTTTCAAATCTACACTTATGACACGCTCTATCCAGAAGATGTCTTATTCAGGTCTTGTTGCCTTTAATATGTTGTTAAGGAGGTTCTGGACTGTTTATCATTTTTATAAGAAAATTATCAAATTTTTTCCATCGAATCATTGATGTATTCAATATTTATTCCCGAAATTTGAAGTTGATCGGCTGTCCCATTACCGAGAAAAAAATTATTGAAAATTATTCTTTTAACATGGAAGTAAATGGACCGAACTTTTAAAAGGGCTATAACTTCTATACAAATTATACCATTTTTAACAAATTTATACAGATCAATAATTCAACGTTTATTAATCGAATGATACATTTTTTAATAGATTTGACAGTCTAGTTAATTAGTTATTCATAAATGTAAAAATAAAAAGTTATTTTCTGGCAACAGAATATGACAAAAGCACTAGTGCAGAATTCCAACTCTATTTCTTGAAATCGTTTTTGTGTTAAATAAATGTTTTTATAATGAGAAAAAATTTATCTCAATATTCTTTTTTTTAATATTAACAAAACAAAGATTTTATTCGAAATTAACCTCATTATTAACAATTTTTTTTTATTAAAAAATTTACTAGGCATAAGTTGTCACTCTGGAGAAAAACAAAAGGTTTTTTCGAAGATCAACAAGATGGATAAGCTGTCTCGAACTCCCTTAAGAAGTCTATAAGATATCTTGGTGTTTATTAGACATCTTCTAGACTCTAAAGCGAGTGTGAAATCAGGGCAGGTATTAAAAAAACCCAAAATCAGATAACCTAAAATTGATTGGGTGCTACTCATATTTGAGAATGATCACAGAATAAGCGATCGTAGTTATATTGTATTATTTGTTGTTGTTTTCATTAAATAGTTATAATTAATTTTATGTGATTTGATTTATATAAACATTTATCCTTAAAAATTAATTAAAATAAGACTTTAGGATTAAAACAATTTAGGTAATCCAAAGGGATACAAAAGAAGGTTTGAAAAACAAATTTCAATTATAATTCTCTTCTATATTTTTTCTTTAATCATTAATGATTAATTTGCGTTCCAAGATTTTCTAAAGAAAAACACTTTATAAAGGATAATAAATAATCTCTGCTCTGGGTTATTGTTTTCACGTGAATTGTTTAGTATACAAAATAATGTAACAAGACATTATTATCCAAATTAAACGAGCATCCAGGGGACAAATGGGAGAAGGAGAATGGATTGGGATCAACTAAGACAGGAAGTTGGTCTTATTTGATCATCAAGTGAACGAAGGGTGGCTCATCAAAGGGAGAAAAAGTCACTAGGAATTTTAATGGTTTGGAGATGTTTCGACCCTTAGTTTTAAACTAGTGCGAAATCTAAAGAGCAAACGATTTTTATTCAAAGTCAAGAACCCTTTAGTTCCGGTCCATTGAAGGTGTTTATGTTTGAATAACACATTTCAACAGCATCGAAATAGCAATCAAAACAGTGCATATTTAATGATGGGAGTGAAAACTTTTTATATTCAATGTAAAGACAAAGCCTGTATACTCTCTTGATCTTTTAACAGATCGTTAAAACGTTTCTGCACTTTCTATTTTTTATATTATTATTAAGATGACAAATGGCCTCTTGAAATAAAATCACTAATATCCTTTGAGACCATATTTTTCATTAGAGGATTTTTTTTAAAAGAGTAAGAATTTAATCTTCAGGACAAATTCTAAGATTTTAATAGAAATATTATTAAATTGTGATATCAGAGCGGATTTGTTAGTTCTCAGATTCGACTCCTGAGGGGATGAATCCACTATGATATCGCAATTTATAATAATAATATTTCTACTAAAATCTTAGAATTTTTCCTGAAGATTAAATTCTTACTCTTTTAAAAATATATTGGTTAATCTGAACCCGAACTGATTTTTTGAAAAACATTCCAACTATTAAAAAAAAAAAAAATGCTCAAATCTTTAGTTTTACAAATGTGAAAGTAAAAAACAATTTTCTTGCGAGGTACACCTGCAAGATCAGAACCGGGGAAATTTCTGCTTTCGTTTTATTTTATTAAATTCACATCCCTCTATATACTATTATATTTATATTTCCGAATGAGGTAAAAATTAGCTAATAAAAAACAAAAACAAATGATTATTTCATTAATTAAATTTCAAATTAAAATCGATCCATTTTAAATCAATTTATCATTAATGAAGATCACGAAAAAATTAGCAATTAAAAAAGAAAAATTTCATTATTTTTTTTTTTAATAAAAACTGTTAAATTTTTGATTGGCTTGCCAATCAATCTGATCACCCTTGATATTTCCCATAGATACATTTATATATATATAAATGAATGATCACCGGATGATTTTTGAAATCATTATATTTACTTGACTATTTATATGATTTATGAATCACCAAATATCTGATCTCGATCGATGATGCAGCCATCACCTTATCTAATGACGTTCCATGATAAGCCAACATCAAGTCTAACTTTTTTCCGCGCTAGCTTTTAATAAGTATGATTCATATTTTCGTCGTTTTATGAAAACATTAATCGACGATAAGCGAATGGAAAAATGTTTCCCCTCTTTCCCCTTCTCTGAACTCTAGGTGAATTCATTCATTATCAAACGACTTCGTATTAATGAAGGAATAATCATAAAATGAAATTAGAACATGGAAATGACATTCATTCATTGAATGTATAATCGCACTGAAATTCAAATGAATTTATTTAGCTAGACACTAAAAATATCAGAAATTTATCTCTTAGTCAAGCCGTGCATATAAAAAAGACAACTTACCGCACATTTAAGTTATATTTTCTCTAATTTTATCGATTTTTTTTTCATATGTAGGTAATATAAAATCTCGATAGGTTTCAATCTGATGATAATATTTGGAGAGGGTCACATTTTTGTGGAATTGAAAATATTTTTTTTTTATAATAGGGTGTGAGGTATCCCTGAATAATTGGTATAAAATTCATAGCATTTTTGTGGAATTGAAAATATTTTTTTGTTTTATAATAAATAGGGTGTGAGGAACATACATTAGTATTCACTAAGTCCTGGCCAATCAGATGAAAGTTGCCGTGGCACAATTGCCGCTTATTTCAAACCAATTGAATTATGATTCTATTTTATATTTTAACTTGAAATTTTTGAGTTATAGCCGTAAAATCAAGATGTATAATACACATTATATTTTTTTAATCTTATAAATACTACCTTGTTCCGATTTGATTTCTGTTTTTTTTTTGTTAAGTTGGTATTCCCTCTAAATCTTAGCGTCATAGCTTGACATTTGCAAAAGTTACGTAGCCAAGAGTACATCTATATCTGTGTGTGTTGGCGATTTTTTACAATTTTAGAAATGCATTTAAATTTTAAACAACGAACTTGTATTAAATTTTGCGTAAAAAATGGATTTAATGGTGCGAACGTTGGAAATCTTGGAAAAGTGTTTCGGCAACGATTCTCTAAAGAAAACGGTCGTTTACCAGTGCCAAGAGCGGTTCAAAAGCGGTCGTGAGTCAATCGAAGATGATGAACGCAGTGGCAGACCATCGACATCGAAAACCGACGAAACATTGATAAAGTAAAAGAAATGTTGGTCAATAACCGCAAATTAACCATCAATCAGAGAGATAGCGGAGGGCTTGAACATTGCCTATGGATCCGACCAAGACATTTTGGTTTATGATTTGGGTTTCCGCCGTGTAGCAGCAAAGTTTGTGCCAAAAGACCTCAATATCATGCAAAAATGAGACCGTGTTGACGTCGCAAAAGACATGATTTGCGAGGCTGAATCCAATATTCTAATTTATAACTAGGGACCGGATTTTTATGCAGTAAAAACTGTCAAAATATGTCATAAAATATGCAGTTAAAAATGCTGGAATATGCAAGTAATATGCAGATTAAGTTGATATATGCAAATATATGCATCAAAACATGGCACTAATAGGATATATTAGTATAGTATAAAGTATTTTACAATAAGATAAATTGGTAATGATTTTCGATATACAATATAACAATATCAGAAGAAAGTAGTTTTATATAAGATAAATAAAAAAGATTTAATTATAAGGCGGGCGTTGCAGCTAGTATTTATAATAAAATTATAACTTGAAGGAGACAATAAAAGAGTGTGTCTTCTGCTGGAATTATAAATTTTATTTATTTATAACGAGACTATAGTTTCGAGGGCTTTGCCCTCTTCATCAGTCTATTACAATGGATTCACAGGAATTAATTTATGAAACTATAGTCTCGTTATAAATAAATAAAATTTATAATTCCAGCAGAAGACACACTCTTTTATTGTCTCCTTCAATATATTAAAATTCTGCTACTCTCGGCAAAAACTTTCAATTTAAAATTATAACTGTTGGTAAAGTCGAAAATTACTTTTGCAAACAATTATTAATATGCTGCACTCGAAAACATAAAAGAAAAACATAAAAAACTAAAATTCTAAAAACTTTTCCGGAAAAATGTTTAAATTCCAAAATAAAAATACCTTTGATAATTTCGATCTATTCTTTGCAAGAAAAATTAATTGTTATTATCTCGTTTGTTGCTCAATAAATAATAATAACGCTTAATAAAGGTAAATTCATATTTAGATTATCTCAAAGAGAATACAAAAGAGGAATTATGACTATAGGTAGTTTCGAAAAATGCGACTTGTTCTCAGGCTCTTAGACCCCTCTCTTCTCTCAAGGATCAATTTATGTCAAGTAGACAATTGGAGCCTGGATACCCTATATTGTTGCTAGCTTTACTATTGGTCTCTTACCAATCAAAAGAAACGACCTCTCATAAAAAATGCTCTTTCTGACTCCCCTTTTCATATCCTAATAGTATAAGTTGACTTCTTTGTCCTCATTCGTTTTCCTTTTCTTCTTCTAACGAAAATCCTCCAAGATATTCCCAATCACCTCCCTATCTAAAGACAAGTAGTCGAGGTAGTCTAATCGGTATTTTAATAGGAAATCCACAATCTATTGCACAAATCTATATGGATTTATATAGTTGTAGATTTGATGCTTGGGTGGTTGAATTGTATATTAAAAGAAAAGTTTCAGAATCTAGTAGGTAATGGAAAAGAGAAATAATTTTCATAAGTTAACAAAGTGTCAATACCTCTAGAGAGAAACGCAATACTTTGAATAATATCTAATATCATTTAATATTATAGTTATAAGTAGCTATAAAAAGAGAGAGACAAAGAACAATATTAGAATATTTTCAGTAAATTATATACAGAGGCGACTGTGGGTCAGTGACTAGAGTGTCGGGTCGCTGACTCAAAGTACGCTGGTTCGAGACCAAGTCTCGACAGATATTTGCAGTCGCCTCATCTTGGAAAGCAATGGCAACCTACTAAGAGTATAATTGCCTAGTAAACCTCTCCAAACTAGCCGTTCTGGCTTTAAAAAGTAGGTCCCGTATATCTGTATAAAACAACTAATCACACTCAGCACAGGTATAATGGAGAGGCGCCGACGCCCGTTTCGGGTATGGCACCCTAAGAAGAAATTATATACTGACTTTTAGAAAAGTCAGAGTTGGTATGAGATAAAGTCGAGTAGAGGTGAGCGGTGGCTTCAAACCAGTCTTTAGAGTGAATACTTGATAATGATGATAAGTTAGATATATATAAAAACGTTTTTGTTGGTTGACTCTATTCACATTTTCTTACACTCAATCCGAGGGTCTCCTTGGAAATGTAAATAAAATAATACTTAAGTTAGAGAGAAGCGATGATGTCAGCACTCTAGTGAGGGGTACTAAGTCAAAATACAGATAGCCTGTAGATAAAGTATTATAAAATTCAGAAAACCCTATTGCTTAGATCTCCATGTGAATTTTATCAACTATTTATTTATTTATTTTGGGTATTTTCGACTTTTTACGCTTCCAGAGTCTCATATGGTTCGAAATAAATACAAAAAAATATCCCCCAATTTTCAAGCCTCTATCTCAATTTTAACCTGTGCCGCACAGCGATGCAAGTTTCCCATCTAATTAACATGGGGTTTTTGGCATTGTACGATCAATTTTTTATTCCAGTCAAAGTAATAGTTCAAAAATTTGAAACTCTATAGACTTTTTCCTCATAATACTACATATCCTTCATAATTTTTACATATTTTTAGCTATTATAATAATAGTCTATAACTTACTAAGGCTTATTTGATAAAATTCTGTAAAACAATATTTAATGATTTAGTTTTTTGCAATCCGCAAAAATTTATTTCTGACTCTCTGAAAGAGGGGAGGGAGGCAAATAAAAAAAGATTGAGAACCACAGAACTAGAAAGGGAAGATTTATATAAATTAATTTGATTAATTTTTTTTAATAAGAAAACATAAGTAATTTAAAATTACATCAAATTTTTAATGGCCCTTTTTATTAAAACTAATTTCTCACTTAAATAATATTTCTAGAAAAGGAAATTTGATAAATTAAAAATTATATTAATAAATACTAATTAAAAGATTATTATTGCTATAAGTCATAATTGAGTCTTGATATGATAAATTTAAAAGAAAAAAGAATTATAAGACAGAATGAAAAAGATGCCCGCAGGGAGAAGGTGAACAAAAAAGATCTCGGCGAACTCAGCTCCAAATTAGCTCTATAGATTTATTATAAAATAATAAGTAGGATGATTACCATAATAAAGTATATAATGAGATAAGAAAATGTTATAATTTGTATTAATTATTAATTATATTATATAATTAAGGCATGTTTAAGTGAGTAAATGTTCGAAGTGGAATCCGGAGCAGGAAGCAGAGGGTGGCCGCGTCTTTGCTCAAGGGCCAGCCCCTAAAGAGTAGATCGGCGTTCTGCCCTAACCCCTCCTTAGTAAAGGTATTTATGTTCATACAGTGATAAGACTAAGCCTGGATATATAAGAAAAAGGCTAATAGCGCACGGGTGAGCAAGACATGTTGGATATATATAAAACAGTGACTCCCCAGCTACTATCAACGTAGCCAGACATGATAAACCCAAACTCCTGCTTCGAGACCGTATTTTAATCTACGAGACTTCACTTCAAATTCTCTGACAATTTTTTTTTTTTATTAATTTTTATTCATAAGAATTTTGCTGGCTTGGTGTGTACTGGATATATTAATTTTTTATTGTTAAAGGATAAATAAATTGAATTGTTTCTTTCCAGTAATTTATTTTATTATTCAAATGGTTAATCCAAATATTTCGAGAGCGCTTGCGGCATCTCTTCCTCAGTGGAAACTGTGGGACCATACAATAGACAAGTCAGTGAGTTATTATTATTATTGTCTGAGGAAGCCGAAAAATATACTGGGAAACGTAGCAACATTTTGAAAATTTAATTTCTAGTCTTATTTCAAGTCCAAATAAAGAATAACCAGGTCCAATGTCAAAAGGTACTCACCCACTTCCCCAAATAAAAAATTATGTTAACGGAATTTGAACTCATGAGCAATAGATTTTTAAATCTTATGTACCTACCTATATTTTTACACAAAAATACAATTTTTATACAATTTATAAAAGTAGATATAATTCAGGGGTGCCTACCCCCCTATAAAAAGTATCCTCCCTCCACCGAGATTCATGAAAAGTACTCCGCCCATTTTATTTAGTTCTAAAGCATTATAAGAGCTTTTAATTACCTTTGTTGAAGTTATAAGTCTTGACCGCTTTTATTTTTAGCATATAATGCAACAATTTTCAACCCCCTCCCCCAGAAATTTCGATGACTCACTCACTAATTTTTGTTAAATACAGAAAATTGAAAAAAAAAATATAGACGTTTTTGAGAAAATGATAAGAAAGCTGAAGTAAAAGTGTACATCAAGTACACAGCAAGAAGGGGGGGGGGGGGGGGGAAAATTTTTTCATTAGATGCTAAAAATAAAAACGGTCAAGTCTTATAACTTCTACAAAGGTAATGAAAAGTTCTTCTATTTCTTTAGAACTGAATAAAATGGAGGGTGTACTTTTCATGAATCTGGAGGAGAGGGCACCACTGAATTACATTTAATTTCATAAATAAAATAAAATGGCATTTCTGAATGAAAAATATAGGTACATTAGATTTAAAAATCTAATGCTCATGAGTTCGAATTCCGTTTGTTTAATTTATATATTACAAATAAATAAATACTGAAAACTTAAAAAAAGTTGTTTATAAGAAAATGTCGAAAACACTTGATGTTTAAATAGTGTGGTTCCGATCTGCCGATTTGTATCATAACCTTGTGGTGAAATCCTAAGTCTAACTTAAGTTAAACATTAAGTTCAATTTTACTGAGATTTAACGTTTTTGAGTTATTAAGTCATCGGACATACTGAGAGACTAATAGTTCAGAAAACTTAAAAGTAGTTATGTATTTCCGGGGAAAATGAATTCCAGTTTTTAGAACTATTCTAAAAGTTAATTTATATATTCAGTCCTTTTAGAGAAATTACGAAAAAAAAACAGAAATAATTTTCTGTACAAAATTTGCTAAGTTAAAAGAAAATTTGAATTATATTAAATTTAGCATAAATAAAATATACATTTTCATCATCATTTTGTTCTCAAATACGTTCTCTAACACATTGGGTGAAAATACATATTAAATCTAGGGTTTATTATACATACATTCTGATATAATATTAAAGAGATAAAATAACTACCTACTATTTTGAACCGAATTCAAAAAAGGAGGTTCTCTATTCGACTGAATTTTTTTCTCATATCTCCGCCAATTGTGAACCGATTTTGAAATTTTTTTTTGCATTGAGTTCAGTCTAGCTTCCGATTGGTCCTGTTTTTTTTTCATTGGTATTAGACCTTTTTTGTTAGGTTTGTTCAGGCCTAATTTCTTTGTTTATGAACCGATTTCGATGATTCTTTTTTTATTGGAAAGGGGGTATCTTAGGGATGGTGCCATATTAATTTGGTCAAGTTCAGATGATATTATCACTATTAATAACCTCACTAAAAAGAGAAAAATAAAAATAATTAAAAAAAAAATAAATAAAACTGACTTCAAAAAAATTTAATGCAACAAATATAATACACTAAAAGGTATAAAATAATTATTAACTTATTTAGTTACAACTAAACGACGAAATTTTAACATGAAATTACTTTTTGAAGTCGGTGCCAAACAAACTATACTTATAAGCGAGCGTACCCGCCAAACGTACTAAGTAAGATCCGTCGAGTGCAATTCATAAAAGGTATATGTTTGGCACCGACTTCAAAAAGTAATTTCATGTTAATATTTCGTCGTTTAGTTGTAACTAAAGTTTTATTTTTTTCTTAAAAATTATTTTTTGTATTGGTTGAAGTTTTTTGTGAGATCGAGAGAGATTTCATTCAAGGTGGGAAAATATAAAAATAAATTATTGAATATAGGTAAATATATATTTATTTTTTTGGGAAAATTGCAAATAAATTTTTCTAATAGAATTTTATGGCACTTGATTTTTCTTTAAAAATTTAGTTTTGATTCATATCCAAATCAGACGCTATAATTTTCGTATTTATTCCTTGTCTATCATTAAAGATTAATTAATTTATTAAATTAAATAAGGTTTCAGATAAATAAATAACTAGTTCTATTTCGCATAGAGGCCTCTAATTACGATGCGATAAAGCCAGCCAATCCCGGATAATTTCAGACTCATTAGATAAGCTCCATAACAAGGCAATGACGAAAAAGTAAAAACATTTAATTAAATTTCCTTAATAAATCCATCAATTTATTCTTAACAGATCAGATTAATATGTAAACTATATAATTCGAATGGAGGTTCTCACCAAATATATTGATATATATTACATATACCCAACTCTTTTTTAGGTTTTTTACACGGTTCAGAAAAGTCTTATTTTTTCTGGTTTCCTGTTTTTATAAGGGGATTTTTAAAATTATTGAATTAATAATTAAAAAATACATTCATATTTTTTAAACGTTTTTTACACGAATTTCTGGGGAATGTATCTACTGAAATAACACAGACTTTCTTCTTACATTAGATCATTAGAAGAAAGGGTAAATAAACACACATTTTTATGAAGCCTTACTGAAATATTTCAGAATTCAAAATTTTTAAAATAAATATTATCTAAGTCAGGAGAAATATTTAACTAGACTAAGCAAAAGTCTTTCTATAATACTACTTACTCCCACATTAAATAATTCACTATTTAAATCTCAACCTTAATCTCTAACTTAAGTTAATTAATTTTGTAAAATATTTCATTTTTATTAAAAAATATTGAGAAATTACCTGTGTATGATTCTATAAAAAAAGAATTTCAATTAAAATTGTTTATTATTAATAATAAACTATCCTATTTTCACAATTGTAAAAAGGTTTATATCTAGTAATTATTTTTTAAGAAAGTAAAATAATCACATTAAAGTGAAATTAAAAAATTATATAGTGTTACTAGAAGTAATAAAATAGAGAGACCCTTTCTAACTGTGTATATTCGTCGTGAGAGGTCTGGGTTTATACGCGTATATCAGGTTGTCTAATTCATAGGCGAGCGCTCAAATATTTATGCAGGAAATAGCATAAGCACGTACAAGGTTGATAGTAAAATGAATATTATTTGAAAATAGAATTTTTTTAATTATATTTACAAAGTAGAAATTTCTCAACATACTCTATGATTAATGTAAATAAAAAACCTTTTTGTATTTCAATGTTATAAACAATTTGAAAGATTTCATTATCCGTGCTGTAAATGAAAAAAAAAAATAAAAGATAATTTTTAAAGTGCATAAAATTTTGGCTCATATTTCTAAAGTTTCTATTCATTACGATCTGGAATTAAGCAACTTTATCATTTAAAATTCATCATATATACGTTTATGGTATAACATGGTAGGTCTAATTCTATCATACCTTTCAAATGATATACGAAGATTTTAATCCCTTTCATCATCATATTTCAAAAGAAATTTTGAATAGGCGAAATTAACAGAGAGGTGTATAGTATTGGCGTGTGGTCCATGGATGATGTGGATGCGGCGCATCCCTAAAATTTCAAACATTTAGAGTATTTTCATAAATACATATATAAGGTCAATTTCAAAATTTCAGAAGGATCTTTAAATTTTCAAATTATTATTCCTTATTTCAAATATTTCTATAAAAAACATTTTTGTTTTGAAGATTATATTGGTTTTCGAAATGAAATAAAATTGTTGCGTAGTTTCAAGGGGCAATTAAAATAAATGATTTTTCCGAAAAGGGTGCTGATAGAAGGCTTGATGGTATATATGCCACTTCAAGCATGTCAAAGACAAGTCCAGACGAGTTCGAATAAAAATTGTTCTGGGTGAGGAACTATTATTACAAAAACTTTTATTATAAAAAAGAGAATCTTTGGACTAATCCATTTTAAAGAACTCTCAATATATAAGATCGGAAATAACTAAGAATGCAATAGACAAAAAGTCATAGCTTGCTAGAATTAATTTCTGACTCCTACCCTCACTCACACAAAGCAGTATCCATTTGGGGGCGAAGGTCCCAAAATATATTTTTTAAAAATCTAATGTTAAATTTGAAAAATAAGGAGAATGATACCGTATTCGATGAAATTTGCAAAAAAAAGCAAAAAGTAAAATAAAATTTCAAAAAATGAAGGGTACTTTTTTGGATAGCATCTTCTGGTTGAAAAGCCATCAACCGCCACTGGTGTATAGGTATTTATTATATTTCATTTTGAAAAGAACCAGTTTGATTGGTTAATATTAATATCGACCCAACAGATTTCGAAATGGATATATAATAATCTATTATTCTTGGAGGATGGCACTCTATTCCTGGCCTGGGTTTATTTTCATTCAATAAGAACAGCACAGAATTAACATAATAATAGAATATAAATAGAATAAATTTTCTGGGACCTGCTATATTCTGGGTTAGCAATCCTGACCTTCCCTCAATTTACTTAAATCTAAATAACAATGAAAATTGAAAAAAATCCTTAAAAATGAAGAATAAAAAAATGTCCATATTTTAGCCTAATTATGTGTCCAGAGTGAAAAATATAAAAAATAAAAAATTACTCTAATATTAAATAAATAATGTCAGGGTAAATGACTATATGGGAAGACATGATTTTTTTTTTTTTTTTTTTTTTTTAATTAATTAGTCATGTATTTTTTGTTGTAAAATAAAAACGTTTAATTCTGTAGAATAAAAATTTAGTAATTTAAGACATGATAGAATGAGATGATTTCTTTCATCAGAAATAACCACTAAGCTAATCAAAAAACAAGATATCAGAGAATAAAATAATTTGAATAATGTTTAAACTTTGTTAAAATATATTACATTGGTATTAAATCTAAAAGAATGCAAGAAATTTTGTCCAATGAAACTTTTGTGCCCAAAGGCTAAAACACTCTACTTCAGGAAGAAATGGTTAAATCTTAAGATAGATAATATAAAAAAATAGAGGTAAATTCATCATTTATAAGCAAATATGGTTATAACCCTGGATCAAAATAAAAGTTGTCTCTTATGCATCAACATGCTTGAAATTTATGACCAACTCGGAGACTTATAAAAGAAAGAACTGCATTATTTGAAGTTCCCGTCTTTAGGGCTCACTGTTTTGATTTATCTTAGGTTACGAGATTAGGGTAAGAGAAAGGGAAGATCGAGAATTTTATTTAAGCTCAACTTTTGCTGTGACATGAATTTAGAGAAGTGAAAATTTCGAACTTGATTAAAAATGTAAGGAAATACTAAATTTTATTATTGGATTCATTGTCAAATTACCTGTATTTGAGAATTGCAATATCTGAAAATTACTATTTTGTTCAAACTATAAAACACTAGTTCTTAACAGGCGTTCCGCAAGCTTTTTGCAAGTGTTCCGTGAAATTAAATTTCAGAATATTTATAATTAATCAAGTTTGGTGGGAAATTGTGACGTCACGCTCTAATGGCGAGGAATATGTTTAGAATCATTGTTGTTAACTTCAGATATATTTATTTATTATTTGAATCTTTCTTTTATATAAATTAAATAATTGCTCGGCCCATAAAAAGAATCAATTACAATTAAGTTAATTCAGAATAATGTGCACATCTATTATATCTTAAAATTAATAATAATTCATTGAGGTATGTTGCGTGTAATATCATTTATTGATTTAGTCAGAAAAGAAAGAAAAGAGGAATAAAATGATTTAACTTTTGTAATTTCTCTGAAAGTCTGTTTTTGTGGGTTTTTTAGACGCCTGGTGAAGACAAAATAAAATTGGCGAAACGTCGCGTAAATCAATGAGAATTTTTTGATTTGCTACTTTCCTGTTCAAAAATACCTGCCAACATACTTAAAAAAATATAAATGCTATGGACTTTATTAATATTTATAATTTTCGACGAAGGCAATAATAACAGGACGAGAAAAAAAATTCAATTTTCTACCATTTTGGAAATTTTTAAAAATTGTGAGTGACCTCTTAAAATTTTTTAATCGAGCTGATGTTTGGTGAGCATTTTAAATGTTAAATTAACAAATTTTCATGCGTGATCAAAAATATTCGTTTTTTTTGGCCACGCTAATATATAGATATGCAGGAGGGGTGAATCGCGATTGGAATTAGGTGTACACCGTCTTTGGAATTATTTTGAATTACTTTGGAATTCATTAGATAATTTATTGTCATCCTTGTCTTCTACTTGGAAATGAAAGTGGAAGTGGTAGTAGGTGTACACGATTTTACCCCTCGGATATACATAATATTTATATTTGGTATAATATGAGCCAGGATTAATCCTGGCTCTCTCAGCCACCTGCTCTGAATTTTAATTTATTTGTTCTGAATCTGATAGTGTGAAGTTGAAATAAATATGGACTATGGCTATTCTATCTATTCTGTCTTATTTTTGTAAAATACGGCCCGTTCATCGGAGGCCCAATAAACAAAATATATGATTATTTACATCAAGCAGAGGTCAATCTCATTGATTTCTCTTTATGAATCAACAACTCTGCTACTCTAGGCAAAGCAAAATCTTTTAAATTAAATACTTTTGCTTTCAAAAATCGTCAAAAAATTGCTATTTTACTCCCTCTCTGTGTCCTCTGTCATTCTAAAAACAATTAAATTTTAAAAAATACATCCAGTTTTTAATTAATAAATCTTTTTAATCATCTGTCTAAAATTTCAAAATCATTTTTTAAAATCAATACATTACTATAATTTTTAGATTTCAAGTTTTTATCCGATTTAGTCTACGAGTTACAATGCTATGACAGATGAACAAACAGATAGACATTGTATCGACACCAATTTTTTATTATTATCATGACTTCAGGAAAATAAGCCCATATAGCACAAGTAAACAAAGGACGGTTGGATGTCCAAGGTGATTTAACATGATTAAAATAACTTATAGCATACATGATCACAGCCCTTGGGTTAGGCATCGAGAACACACCGTATTTACCTTGTCGACAAGATAATTATTTATTAAATAATTTTGAGGGGTGTATTAGATGAGAAAATATCGAAATCTTCAGATCCAAATATTCATATTTTCAAAAAAGTTCAAGAATCGTTCCCAAGAATCAGCGAATAAAAATGTATACCAAGGTTTGAAGATGTGTATGTCCGTCAGTCAATTCAAGGTTCAAATTTTGGATAATTAATTTTGGTGATCCGCAAATTTTTCATATAATCAAAACTATTCCCTAACTTCAAAAAAGTTAAGAACCACTGCTATAAAACAAGAAGAAATTAATCTATCCTTTAATCAACGCAATCCAAAATAAACAAATCGATTTAATTCAACGGTCGGATGACGTCAATAGTCCAAATTTCTTGGGTTTTTTTGGATCTCAAAATAATCCTCCGCTCTAGGTTTAATCTACAGGTTTAACAACGTTGCAAGTACAAAAAATACTTAAAAAATTATTTTAGAATCATTAATAGCAAACTCATGGGTTCAAATAATTTTTAATTTCATGTTCATATTGTAAAACTTATCTTTTCAAAAAAATAAGTGAACATGTTTATAATTCATCTTAAAATTCAGTCAGAATTTATTTGATAAAAGAGAGAAGATATTAAATGGAAAAAATATCTAAGAGCTTAAAGTGGAATAGCCTCCGACTTGGGGTCAATTTGACATAACCTTAAACAAAAATAAACAAACGATTAAAATAAATTTGAAGATTTATCTCTTTTAGGGGGATTTCAAATAAAGAACAAGATTTAAGAAATCCCCTTCAGGGGAGTTTTCTAATAGTAATCAAGTGTTGAACCTGGTATGGAAAGGTAGAGATAAGAAAAAAGAAAATCTTTCCAAGATCCCGATCCAATTTTATAAAGCCTCTTTTTTCTTCTAGCCATGGAAATTTGTTATCGTTTAATCGATCAGTTGAATTTACGACAGATATCCTTTAAAGGGATAACGATGTTGATATTAGTAAATTATATATGGAAGGGGACATTTTAGTAGCATATAACGAAAGAGCTGCGAGCGTAATATAAAATGGAATATGACAAGCTCATGGACTAATACTTTACTACTGAGTTTCGCTATTTCAAAAATAAAATAGACTTTGAGCGATTTAGTAAATTAATTAATAAGTTGATGGCCTAGGAAAGATAAATAAAAGTCTAGGCAATAGCAAGTGAGTAAACTAGGGTTCAAGTTCCCCTCTAGTCAGAAATTTTTTAATGCTGACAGCCACTTTATTATGACATTCAGATCTGAGAATAACAATCCTACAGATAAACTAAAAGATTGTTTTTTAATTTTAATTGAGTATTTTTTAAATAAAAATTGACAATCTTCCACAATGAATCAGCCTGTCCTATAAGAAAATCTTCTCCTAAATCTATTGCTCTAAGCAAGCTATGACTTGCTTATAGTACTCTTAGTTATTTTCGATCTTATATATTGAGAGTTCTTAGAAATGGATTAGTCCAAAGATGCTCGAATCATCTTTATTTATTCCTTTTTTTGTATTAATTCTATTTTAATAGATCCTCAGCGAGAACAATTTTTATTCGAATAAAACTCGTCTGAACAGGAAGATATACCAGGCAGGGACTTCAAACCTTCTATTCGCACCCTTTTCGGAAAAATCATTCATTTTAATTTCTCCTTGAAACTATGAAACAGTTTTATCTCATTTCGAGAACCAATGTACTTTTCAAAACAAAAAAAATGTTTTTTATAGAAATATTTGAAATAACGGAAAATAATTTGAAAATTTCAAGATTCTCCTGAAATTTTGAAGACGACCTTATATATTTTTAAAAATTCTCTAAAAGTTTGAAATTTTAGGGATGCCCCGCATCTTCACCATCCATGGACTGTTTAATATTTAAAATGTGAATGCTAAATTTAATAAGTAATTTGAAAAGTTTGAAAGGTTTGTTGAGAAACTGGATATTTGCTTCCCTGAGATGTCGTGGCTGACTTTGAGCTCTTTTGAATTAATATTTGAAAAAATTTCTACTTAATAATTGAATAATTTTCAAAATTCCCTTATAAAACAATGAAAACAAGAAAAATAAAACCCTTACGTTATTTTAAAAATATTAGAGTTTATAAAATACGGGCAAAATTTTTATCCACCTTAAAAAATCGCACTCCATAAATACTGGCTATTATTAATAATAATCCATTATTTTCTTGAATATATTAAATATTGAAAATCAAAATATGTGTATAAAATTACTATCTTTAGTTTTTCAAGCTGAGAATTATTTAAATAACGCTATATGAAATTAATAGAGGCGACTGTGAGTCAGTGGTTAGAGTGTCAGTGCTCTGTCCTGAAGTACGCTGGTTCGCGAATGAGTCTGGGCAGATATTCGCAACCGCCTCCTCTTGAAAAGCAATGACAAACTACCAAGAGTATAATTGCCTAGTCAACCTCTCCAAACTAGCCGTTCGGTACCGGCGTTAAAAAGTAGGTCCCGTATATCTGTATAAAAAACAGCTAAACACACTCAGCATATGTATATGTGGAGAGGTGCCGAAACGTCACAGAGACCTGATATGGGACTTAAAGAAGAGAAGAAATGAATATTATATAAAAATTTTACAATATCTAATCGAAATAAATCAATAACTTCTTTATGATTAAAATGACAATTATTTTTATTCAAGATTTTGGATTTAAATATTTTTTTATTTCCGGTTTGGTCTTCCTCCACATTTCAGACATTTTTAAACACAACGATGAAAATGTGTGCATGAATTCAAGCTCGCCTGCCTGCTGGGTGTATCGGGTAATAATATTGAAATTTGTAAATCTCAGTCCTTTAAAATGAATGTTGTTGGTATCAGAATGGTTAGTGTCACGCGTAACACGTGTGAGTCACTCTTGTTGTTGAGTCAGGCAGACTGACAGCTCACTTTTGTTTAATTCTGCTTATATATATACAATATACATATATATCTATAAAGTACGGAAGCGTATATTTCCGGGCCGTGGGGGCTCGTCTTGGCGCTGGGCACTGGGCGCTAAAGCCACCCACGCACACCACCTTCTCTCCTTGCGCTATTTCAGGCGGGCGTCATTGCCGGGAATAGCCGCGTGTACACACGCCATGCTCTCCGGCTATATATAGTACAGTGGACGAAGGAGCAACTTGTCTATGCATGGCCCCCTCTCCCTCAATACAAACACGCCCCCCCGTCCCCCCGAAGGCTAGTTTTCTCAATGCAGATGGCAGCGTGCGTGTGTGGGTGTGGGTGAGGAGCATCTGTTGATCGGAGCCTGTGAAAGTCAACTTGGACCAAGACAAGTCAACAGGGGCCCGAAGCGGTCTCCACCAAATCCGATTAAACGAGCTTGGAAATTTCGTTAGGAAGCTTCCGAGTGCCAAAAGAACACCAACAATTTGCCATCTGGGGAAATATTTCGAGATCCCTCTCTCCTTAAGGAGGTCCTTTTGCCGCCAATGTTATAATAAATAAAAAATATTAGATTATAACTATAACTTAATTTTTTATAATAGTTTAAGTCTCTATCTATGCTTTGGTGAAGTTTCAATCACACATTACTGTGTAAATTTTTAAAAATGTAAACATTTTCTCAGAATCTTATGGAAAATTAAGATCTTGACACTTTCTCTTGAATTATACTACTATTAGTTGAATAGATAAAGTTAAAAAAATTAGCTTTTTGAAACATGGAGGTTCTTTTTTAACCGACTTCTAAACAGGAGAAGGTTATCAATTCGACTGATTTTTTTTTGTGTCTATGTTACTCGATTTCTTCACCAATCGTGAACCGATTTTGACGATTTTTTTGCATTGGGTTCAGTTTAGTTTCCGATTGGTACCATATAATTTGGTCAAGTTCTGATGATATGATCAATTACAAAATAGCAGAAATCTCCAATTCATATGAGCAAATAATCGAAATAATAATAAAAAATCTTTTATAAAAAAAAAACAATCTTAAAACGTTCATTTAAATCCCGCTAACGTTTCGAGATAATTCCTTTGTGTATAAATTGAATTTTATTATCATTATCTTACGAGATGCATGTAAGGTATTATCTTAAGTCTCACTATTGTCAACATCACTAAAAAGAGAAAAGTAAAAATAATTTTTAGAAAAAAAAAAATTAAATTCAACAAACAAAATGATAAGAAGTCAAAAATCAAATAAAATGCACTAAAAGGTATAAAACAATTATCTAATTTACTAAACGACGAAATTTTTACATGAAATCATTTTTTGAAGTCGGTGCCAAACAAACTATATAGGCGAGCTTACGCGATATTGTCTTCATTACCCGCCAAACGACCCATCGAGTGCGATTCATGAAATGTACATGTTTAGCACCGACTTCAAAAAGTGATTTCAAGTAAAAATTTTGTCGTTTAGTTGTAAATAAATTAGATAATTAATTTATACCTTTTAGTGTATTTTATTTGATTTTTGAGTACTTATCATTTTTTTTATTAAATTTAATTTTTTTGAAGTCGGTTTTTTTCTAAAAATTATTTGCAATAAAATATATGATTGACCGTCGAATTTACTGAGATATTTTCTTTGAAAAATCACATAAACATAAACAGTATTAATACAACGCATTGCCAAATAATACAAAACTTATTAACAGCTGATTTGAATAAATCAAACTAACTTTTGTATTTAATTATTTTTTTATAATTGTTTTTATTTCTTTTCGGGTCGTGATAGCTGTGTCTCTCTTTCCCTATTTAGGTAATCACCAGTTTCATCATCCATTCTTACCCGACCACCGAGGGGCATCGCTTTTTTGATTATAGAAATGATAATTAAAAAAGAAACATTCCGATAAATTAATAACCTCCTCCTTTGTTTGTAGTCGGTTAAAAAGGCTCAAAAAAGCTTTTGACTCTTTAGAAATTAGGAATCATTAGAATATATAGGGGGGTTAATGATTTTATCTCGTTAGAACAAATGCCATGCTAATATCCGGTTTTGAAAGACTGAAAGTTACGGCTTTCATACTATTTATTTTTTAATTCTATTATTTTTCATTTGTATTTTAACTTATTTTATTAAATATTGGATACTACACTTCTTTTGACTAACTGGAGCGTAAGGACCCCCTTAATCGAAAAGAGCTTTTTAGGGAATACGTAGTTAATGTCTATATAATGAGAATCTCTAGTCGAAAAAGATTTCCATTCCTATACATTGAAAATCCCGTTTCTATTTGGTGTGAAGTAATGGAAATAAAATGTCGAAAGTTTTAAGTTGAAGAGTTTCGTTCGAAACCACCTAAGTAAAGTTTTGTGACAAGATATTCCTATGGGGAATCTCGGCGATTAATGATATCATAATATGAATATTAATCGGGCTACCTAACCTTGAATAAACTAAAGCGAATTATAATAAAGTAATTTCCCGAAAGCCTTCACACGATTTGCTGACAAATTAGATAAAAAATCAAGCTAAAGCATTCAGTAATTCGTTTATCACTATGACTTATAGACTGAACTCTGTTCCCGCTTCAGTCTTTCCCGTGATCTAGAATCTTCAATCATTCGACGACGAGGCAACTCCTAAATCTTCCTCTTCTATATCTTATATTCATGGTACTGGAATCAATTCTTGCAACTTCATGGAGTAACTCATTCTTGCATCAATAATATAAAAAAATAAAATCAAGCCAGATTAAAATTCAGACAGAGAAAAATTACCAAAATGGTGATCTCCAGCAGCGAGGGATGAATTTTCATTAAATACGCATTTTAAGGAGGGGGAAACTTTTACTATATTTTTATAGCTTTAATTTATGTAAAATATAATAAACATGCTAAAAATTAATTAATACCAAGACAAAAATTCATTTTTACGCTATTTCTTTTTTTTTATTCAAAATCGATACTCGTTTGAGGGAAATTTTCAAAAAAGTACTGAAATAAGACAGTCTAAAATAAAAATAAGGCGATTCCTGCCTTGCTAATGTGATCCATTTCATTCTATGGATTTTATTTATTTTTTCAAATTTTATAAAATTTCATAGCTATAACATTGTTTAAAAAAGAAGCTTAAGTAGTAGCTTTGGTCATTCCTAGTTACCGTATAAAAATGAAAGGGTTAAAATCGGTCTCGTCGCTTTTTATATTTTAGTTAAAAACTCTAAATTCGAAATTTAATTATAAATACAATATTCCGAGGGCACCATATCTTATAACTCAAAAATACTTGAAATTTCAAATTAGTTCTTATTTGTGGTTGATGAAAAGGAAATAAGTGAATTTGTGAATTTTTTTTATAATTTAAAATTTTCTAAACTCCGACAGGTACAAAAATAACCTAAAAACTCACGGGGTCATTTTAAATCAAAATAAATAAAAAAAAAAATTAAACATAATTCCACTTAAAAAAAAGATTTTTGCAGGGATACCTTATTCTATAATATGATAAAAAATAATGTTTTTTGTTGGATGAATCTCACTAAGATTGACTGGTTAAGCTTACATAGGGAAATGAGCTTGTTAGCGTAATTAAAAGATCGTAACACCATCCTCTCATATAATCAGTAGCAGAGGAATGTAAGCAACACGACTGTAAATATCCCGATATGATACATTAAGGTTATCTTTTTAAAAACCAACTACGTTGCATGTTATTAGCTTCTGAGGTCTAATGAATTTGTATGAATCATCCGCTTACCGAAATTGAACTAAACTTATCGACCATTTATAGATATCATATATATGTATATGGGGAATTCCACGCCAAATCGACCACCTTTGACCACGATCCCTTTTGATTTTGCTGAAACTTTTTTATCTTTTTCCACCACACTAAAAACGTTTCTCAGAATTTTTTCAAATATTTTCACCCAGTCCCAAATAATGGCTCTGTTTTTCAAAAAATTTACTTTATTATAAAAACAATGTTAGATTGAGGATAAATATCAAAAAATTTCAATTAAAAAAAAAATAGAAAGAAAAGTCGGCCCATTATGCGCAGCTCGAAATTAAGTTCAGAATGAATCAAAATTTAAAGGGAGAAAAAAATCAAAAATACCGGACTTTGAAAAAATGAAAATTTTCATAGAATATGACTATGAATATATATTTTTTTTTCTAAAAAGTATATTTAAAAACAAAAATTTGAAAAAAAAGCTTCAAGCAGAGGACAACCTCTTTGTTTCTCTTTATAAATCAACAAGTCTCCTACTCTGAGCAAAATAAAAACTTTTCAATTTAAAAAAAAAACGTCCCGATAACTCAATTTTTGATAAAGTTACGGCTATTTAAAAAAAGCCATTATTTTGAAAAATTCATATTTTTTTGGTTTGGTAAAAAAATTTGAAAAAATTCTGAGAAACATTTTTAGTGGGTTAGAAAAAGATAAAAAAAGTTTCAGCAAAATCAAAAGGGCTCGGGGTCAAAAGTGGTCGATTTGGCGTGGAATTCCACATATATGGTATATAGCTTTTGGTGATCCTGCTTGAAGGGAAAACAAAATGAAATAAATTGTTTTTATTTATTTAACTTGTTCAAATATATGTCTCATCCCATGAATGAAAGTTTAATGATAAAATAGATTGACAGATTAAATGTATCTCTCTTTAAAGTAATGTATGGTTTAGCATTTAGGCTTTGTGTATATCAAAATCATTGAATAAGAAATTTTAGTACCTATATATATTTATATCAAAAATACTAATTTATCTTTAGTGATTTTTTTTTGTTCTGACAGTAACGTGAAGAGATGGAAAAGAAAAAGCTTATGCTTTATCTCGAAAAAATAGCCAAAGGGATTTACCGAAATTGACAATATAAAATCTTTTTTCCATTAGTACATGCACATGATACAAAGATCTTAAACCAGGTCAGTTAAGTGAAAAAAAATCCTTTTGAGATGAATACATGAGAAAAGACAACCGAAAGTATATTTTTTGTACGCTTTACTGGTATATGAAAAACTCTTTAAGTATGTAATTGAATTGTCAGTTTGAATACAAATTTTCGAAGGGTTAGAAAATGTAATTAAAATTTGCATGTAATATAATTACACGGCATAACCGACCATATGTATTGTATTGAAATATTTTTACTTTGCCATACAGGGCATGGTTAAGTATTGTAATCGTGCATGAAAAAAGTGGGTTATTTTCTTCGTTTTTTTAGAAATATCTAAAAAACGGAAGAAACTATTTTGATTAAAAAATTGGGCGTGACCATAGCATTTCGGTCTACAAAAAAGCCCTAATAAATGAAAATCGAAAAAATTATATTTTTCGAGATATTAATTATTTTGTCAAAATGTCTGTTGGTACGTTAGTTATTTTTATGGTCGCACTAGCTCAAAAACTAGTGTGAATATCAAAACCAAATTTCATAAAATTTTAAGAAAAAATAAAAACCGACTTCAAAAAATTATGCAACAAACAGTAAAATACACTAAAAGGTATAAAATACTATTATTTATTTAGTTAGCATAAATATTAACACGAAATTACTTTTTGAAGCTGGTGCCAAACATATACCTTTTATGAATCGCACTCGACGGATCTTACTTATACGTTTGGCGGGTATTGCTCGCTTATAGGTATAGTTTGTTTGGCACCGACTTTAAAAGTAATTTCGTGTTAATATTTCGTCGTTTAGTTGTAACTAAATAAGATAATAATTATTTTATACCTTTTAGTGTATTTTTATATTTGTTGCACTTAATTTTTTAAAGTCGGTTTTTATTTTTTTTTCTTAAAATTTTTTATTTTTCTCTTTTGAGTGATGTTATTAATAGTGATCATATCATCAGAACTTGACCAAATTAATATGACACCATCCCTAAGACACCCCCTTTCGATAAAAAAGAACCATCGAAATCGGTTCATAAACAAAGAGGTTAGGTCTAAAAACAAACCTAAACAAACCTAATAAAAAAGGTCTAATACCTATGAAAAAAAATCGAAAAAAAATGGGACCAATCGGAAGCTAGACTGGACCCAATGCAAAAAAAAATTTCAAAATCGGTTGACAATTGGCGGAGATATGAGGTAACATAGGCACAAAAAAAAAAAAAAAAAAAAAAAAAATTCAATCGAATAGAGAACCTCCTCCTTTTTTGAAGTCGGTTAAAAAGTGGGTTATTTTCTTCGTTTTTTTAGAAATATCTAAAAAACGGAAGAAACTATTTTGATTAAAAAATTGGGCGTGACCATAGCATTTCGCTCTACAAAAAAGCTCCTAATAAGTGAAAATCGAAAAAATTATATTTTTCGAGATATTAATTATTTTGTCAAAATGTCTGTTGGTACGTTAGTTATTTTTATGGTCGCACTAGCTCAAAAACTAGTGTGAATATCAAAACCAAATTTCACATGTAGTTTTGGTCCATTGAGATTAAGAGCTGATTAGATTTTGGTTGAAATTAAGAGGGGCGGGGGGGGGGGGGGGTGAAAATTAAAATTATAAGATTTTCAAACTAAAAAAATGAAATATACTATAAAATGAACGTTTAATAAAAAAGAGAGTTATTATTTTTTTGTAGGCCAACATGGGGGGGAGGGGGTTCAAAAAAATAAAACTATAAATATAAGTTGTAGACCCTTTAATCGATTTGTACGAAATTTCGCATATGCACTCTATAGTATATGCCTTATGAAAATGACTCACTATGTGAAATTGATAGTGACCAAAAAAAAGGAGGGGGGGGGGGGGGGGGGGAGGTTAAAAATATTTTCAAACAAAAATCAAAGAAAGCTGATATTTCTAAAAAAATATTCTCATAATTGAAAGTAGATATGATTAATTGATAATAGACCCAAAATTAAGAGGGACGTTCTTTCGTAAATAATTATAATTCAATATTAAATATAAGAGAGGGCCCAGGTGTATGGTAAAGTTATATGGATGGCCACATCAGTTTATTATTTAATAAAATGAATGGAAAAAGGTCCAAAACCTATGAAGGCAATAAGGATCGCTGAAATTCTAGACAGCAAAGCAAACTTTTAGTAATTGGATTTAGTTTTTAAGAAAGTATATAATTTGGTTTGAAAAGTTTAAATGTGTGTTGTTATATAAAAGGATCATGAATTCCTGTCCAGAGAAGTTAAGTCATAACAATAAATAAATTGGTATTGATTTTTTTTTTTACTTTTTTTGTATGATTAGTATAAACTAACCAATTAGGAAATCGCATAATAGTAGGTGGAATTAATTATGACTCTATCTCAAAGTCATTTACATTATTACGGAATGAAATAAAACACGTGCTAAGTATATAATGTCTATTTTGCAATTCGGGTGTAAAAAATCACGACCGTGATTGAAAATTGTATATTCTTGGAAATGCAGCAAGTTATTTTTTTCGGATTCCAACTCCGTGGGTACCAGGGTCATTTATGTGAGTCAACAAATAATAATGCAATTTTCAAATGCATAAGAGGGGGAATGATCGATAAAAAAGACTTTCTCTTATTTCATCTTTTTAATCATTCCAAGGTTAATTTTTATTCACACTTGAACTTCTCAGTGAATTAATAAACATATTAGCAACGATTTATAAATAGCTTACATATTTATCATAGCACTTGAATGAATGCAGAAAAAAAAAATTATTGAATTTTCCCTGAGTTATATAAGTTCATTTAAATAAAATATTTTATTTATCATGGAATTTTCAACTTCGCAAATAGAAAAATTATCATGAAAATGAAAAATAACAAGTTGAGGAAAATATAATTGATTTTCAACTTATTTGAATTTGGTTCCATTTTGTTCAACTTATTTTCCGATATCCCGGAATTATTCCCTAGCGGTCCATTAAAAAAAGCGGGAGTTTGTCGACCGCAAGGAGATCGCAGCGGTTTCTCGAAAAATGATGCAAGATCTTCGCTTTCCGTACAAATACTGAATGGGTAATGGGCAAAAAATACATTTCCCTTGAGACGGGAGCGTAGGGTGGAGGGTGTAGGGTGTAGGGTGGCGTCTCATCCATACAACGACACCATCTATCTCCATATCGGAGCACTTTGCGTTGCCACTTAACTCCATCATCATTCACCGTTTATTCGCATCCATCTTGTTGGCAGATGCGTCAAGCATATGCATTCAGTCCGAAATTATGTTTCTATCCGGTGCCGAGGGATAGAGGTTCAAGGTGAGACTTTGGTGTAGGAATGCAAGGCTCAGCCTTGGTTGCGCTTCCGGATTAGCGCTTCGCTGCACGAATGCGCTATGCACAGAGAATCGGCAACGAGAGGACTTCCTCCTTGGTCTAACTAACTATCCAGACCTCTCTCTTAATATTCCAAGATAGCTTCATCGAATAAACAAGAAGTAAATAGAATGAGAGTGTAAATTATTGATCAAAGGTAAAATTAAAGATTTATAAAACGAAATCCATAAGGTTGTCCTCTGTTTGATTTATTATATAAGTACATAAATATCTATATAAAATATAAATATATGTTCACAACAGTGGCGGTTGGTGACGTTTCAACCAGAGGATGCTGTCTAAACATGTACCCTTCATTTTTTGAAATTTTATTTTAATCCTTGCTTTTTTTTGCCATTTTCATCGAATACAGCATCATTTTCGTTATTTTTCAATTTTAACATTAGATTTAAAAAAAATATATTTTGGGCCCTTTGCCCCGAACGGATACTGCTTTGTGTGAGTGAGGAGTCAGGAATTAAATCTTGTGACTTAAACTCCAAACTTCATGAGATGGAAATCGACCATCTTCCACAATGAACCAGCCTGTCCCATAAGAAAATCTTAAATTTATCCTAATTCTATTGCTATTAAGCAAACTATGACTTGTCTATACCACTTATATTTTCGATCTCCCGTATGGAAATAAATAGATTTTCGAAATATGTTGTTTATTTATTTTTTAAAAATATATTAAAAATATAAAAATTTTGTGTTAAATTTATATAAAGTTTATGTTCTCTACATATTCTTAAAATATAATTATTTTTATGTCGCCCTAGTATAAACTTTATATAAATTTAACACAAAAATTTTATTTTTTTAATATATTTATTTATATTTTCATAAAATATATAAAAAACATATTTCGAAAATCTATCTATTTCCATACGGGCTTATATATTGAGAGTTGTTAGAAATGGATTAGTCTAAAAATTCTCGAATCATCTTATTACTTTCACATTTATATTCATAGAATATAATGTGGAAGTATTGCGATGCCCTGTCTGGGTCCTGACTCTTTGAGAGCTTGTATCTCAGAGATGAAATAAGTTAATTTCATTTTGTAACTTCTAGTGGAAGGAATCGATGCCCTTAATAGTTGGAAACTGGATTTGGGACATAACACTGGATATTGTGGTCGATTCCTTCCACCTAGAAGTTGCAAAATGAAATTAACTTTTTTTGAGAAAATAAAAAAAAAACGAATAAAGGAAGGGGGTGTAAATTAGTAGTGTCGTGATGATTTCAAATAAATGAAAATGTGGAAGTCGAGTGGTGAACACACCAGTTTATTTTATTCCTTTTTTGTATTATTTTTATTTTAATAGTGTCTCAGCGAGAACAAATTTTATTCTACTAAAACTTGTCTGGACTTGTCATTGACATGCTTGAACAGGGACTTCAAACCTTCTATCCGCAGTCTTTTTGGAAAAATCAATCATTTTAATTGCCCTTTGAAACTATGCAACAATTTTATTTCATTATTTTATTTCGAGAACCAATATACTTTTCAAAACAAAAAAATGTTTTTTATAGAAATATTTGAAATAAAGGATAATAATATGAAAATTTAAAGTAGGTAAGTATCTCCTGAAATTTTGAAGTCGATATTTTATGAAAATACTCTGTTTAAAATTTTAGGGATGCGCCGCTTCCACAGCATCCATGGACCGCACGCTACTATTATCCATATATATAATTTATTTGTCTGAGAATATAGTTTCGAAACTTTGACAGTCTTTTAATTAGAAATATTTTATCTGTTATTTCTCATTAGTTCACTTACCCGATTAGACAAAAAAAATTAAGGAAATTATGAAGATAGGAGGAAAAAGAAAATTTGAATTCTAATACTTTTTCAAGATAATGAAGGATGTTAGAAATGATTTCTCACCTCCGGTCAAACATTCGGATATATCTGACAGACAGCTGTATCAGTAAACTGATATGTGTGAAACTATTTAAAGTTAGAGCCAAAATAGCTTCAATCTGATTCTATGGCTAAGTTGACTTAATGCGAAATTAACCGGATGTAGACAAACAATCCATAGAGGTTTAAAAGAATTACACGTGGATTGAATCAAATGGAGGTATGCCAGTAAAGGAATGATTACTTACATAAAGCTGCTTCTCTTTTTTGAAAGAAAAATATTACTTCGTTATATTCCATAAATATCAATCATATTTTAATAATCTATGTGGATTGGCCGAAACGGCATAAACACTGATTTCCTCAAAAGGCACTCGAGATCAAGTCCCGTGAAGAGTCATTAAAAATTTAATCTGCCTTCAATAGATATTTATACATAGGTAGGTCCACACCAGGGGCTTTTCAGCCAGAGGATGCTGTCCAAAAAAGGGCCCTTCATTTTTGAAAATTTTATTTTATTTTTCGCAAAATTCATCGATAACCGCTTAATATAAGTTTTCAAATTTCACATTTGATATTATATTAAAGACAGAATGGACAGTCTATCTTCACTTTGATTACTTCCAGGGGCAAGTAAAAATATCCACCTTTCTATCTTAGAGGCTCTATCTGAGTACTTCCAATAAATATTTTTTTGATTGCTATAAAATAATTACTTTGGATATAAAAAATTATGATACCTATGATTTGCGTGTAAGGGTTGCAGTTAGCCTCTTTGGTTTTATTAATATTTTGTCTACCTAATTATAAAATTGTTTTTGACCTTCTCATAATAATGTATTAAAAAAAAAGAAATGAATTTATTCTATTCGTTTTTTTTTTTTTTTTTTTTTTAATTTTCGAGTATCCATTTTTTTTATGTTGAGTGTACAAATAGATGCTAGGCAGTGACGCCGTGTCCGGTCGTGCGATAGACATACCCTTAACTGATATGCCAATTCAGTTGTCTAAATACCAGGGGCTCCCAGGATCGAGGTGTGGTTATTAAATGACCGGGGTGATGTTGATTGACAAGAATAGGAAGGCCAAAATATATGAATCTTTCACTCTTTCTGTTTAATTTTGATAACGATCAAAGATATTCCTTTAAAAAATTTAGATATTTGTTTTCACATAACCCCTCTCCCTCACACACCTTATAATTTTTAACATTCTAATCGTATTTTTTAGAAGTTAGGATTTTTAAATTGTAGTTTTTAATAATACTATCTAAAAGAAAACAAATAGATCATCTCTCTAAGCATATTAAATATTATATAAGATAACATTAGATTAAGCAAACAGATTAACAGTAAAAATAATTCCTAGAAAGGTGATAAGCGAATTTTTTCTTCATTTTCTCATATTATTGGAAATTTTTCTAATTGATAATAATTTTTTCCTTGATAATCGATATAATCTTGAGATGAATGTACTGTTTGTTCGATTGGAAACAGCCGTGAAGTTACTTGGTCACGCTCCACGAGTTTTTGTTTCAGTTAATCTCCTGGAAGATGATGGACATGGCATTCAAAGCGAATGATTATTTATCAATAGAAAGTGTCTAGGTCACCATTCATAATTTATGATTAATTAAATAAATAAAAGAAAAACAAAGATGAAAACTTAATGCGATATAGCTGATACTCATTTTCAATAAATGGTCTAAAATTTCCCTAGTCATATTTAACATAATATAAATAGCATATACAATGTTTTGTCAAATAATATTTCGTATTATCATTACATCTACCAGAATAAATACTCTATGGTTTATTTTAATAAATTTAACAATTCTGCTACTCACGGAAAAAACCTAAATATCAGGAATACACCGAAGCATCACACCGTTTGGGGAAAGAAACTAGAATTGTGTTAGTTTGAATGTTTTAACTGGTTTAACGTTTAATAATATTTCCATTCGGCAGTGGTTTTTAGTGTTGTTACAATAATCGAGAGTAAGAATTTGAAATTCTGCATTTTTTTTTTCCTTCCCCATGGATTCCTAAATGGGCGCTAATATTCGGTGCGGAGAAAGTAGTACATATTGTACGTCAAAATCCAGTGACATATAACTCCCAGGTTTTTTAAGATCCAAACCCACAGATACCTTTAACCCTTAACCCAGACCCAATCTCTGAAACTTCTCTTCTTCTGTTAATCTCGGTTTACAGGGTTACATTCTTAGATAGCTCAACACCAACTTACATCATTTAAGTTAGTTCTTTCGGGACAACCCACACAAAAAGTTTTAGCCTCGTAACCACTCTATACATATGAGCGGTACTAAAATTTTAGGTTATGTTTTTTAACGTGACTGTACTTCTCACACTACTATATCCTCTTTATGACTGGATCGTTTCCAAGCGATTGATCTTATATTCCCTCCTCTAAAAATAATCGCCCAAATTTTTTTTTTTTTTTTATCAAAACTACGAGGTAAATCATTTGAATTTTATTCTAACAAATATTAGTTTTTCATCAAGATGGTGAAAGTCCTTCTATGAAAAAAAAATAAAATAATGATCATTTTCCCACACTTTCCCAATCTACCATATGTAAAAAATTTCATTTTTAATTGCAATTATTTCATGTTTGGAGTGGTAAATCGTCCTCAAATTTGGTGTGTTTATTATGCTTTTAATGACATATTCCAAGTTTCGAAGACTTCTTGAATTTTTGCATTTGGGAAAGAACTAGCTTAAAAACTTATGTTAATAAAAAGAATTATAAAAAACCAAGAGAAAATTGAAATTTTCTTATTTTAATGATTAGTTAATAGCTAGGTACTTTTTACTTTATTCAATGCTAAGCAGATAAAGTATTGGAATTGGTCTCGCGACAAGCGTGACTTCAAAGGGCCCTCAGGTAACTCATGCTTCGCTATGGATTAAATAAAAATAAAATATACATTTTCCAAAGAAATTATGCTTGTATACAAATGAGTATTTTATATAGAAATGAAAAAATATTAGAGAATGAATATAGCTTGTTTAGAGAAATCATTTTATTTTAATTATCTTCGTCAGATAAAATCGATGACACAGTTTGAATGTGATCAAAGAAGGTATTGGAAATTTATTTTGTGAAAAGTCCACGGATAGAACAATCCTCTCTTGATTCTATTGATAACGTTGGAATTGCATTGATGAAGAATACAAGTCCAGACAAGTTTTCTAAATTTCTATTATTCTAGGAGAGCACTTTTAAACTTTTTGAATGAGAAATTTTTGGCGACACCAGATATATTACATTAAAAAAACATTTTTATTAATAAATCATAAAAAATAAATTTATTTTATAGCAAATTTTTATTAAAATACTGATTTAAATTTATAATATATTAAAACTAAATATTAAATTTAAATATTAATTAAATATCGTATTTTTCTTAGGTACATATTACAATAAATTATACAGCGAAACCCCTCAAATCCGAACTAATTGGGCTCTAGCCTGTTCGGATTTCAATTTGTTCGGATTAGCCGAAAGCTGGTTTTGGCCAGAGTTTCTGTTCGATTTGTTTTGTTATTGTTGAGTTTTTAATTAAGTGAACTGTGTTGATTAATGTTTTGATTTTAAATTATACCAAGCAAACGAAAACACAGTTCTTGTACCGTAGAACAAAAACTGAAAGCTTTAAAGCGTCTGGACGCTGGCGAAATTTTGTCAAAGTTGGCGTTGGTGTTGGTAAAGCAACAATCAGTGACTGGAAAAGAAATCGTCTAAAATTGAACAGTGTTGCAATGTAACAAGTGGTTAAAACCTTAAATTTGTCAAAAAAACTCGTTCGGATTTCCCGGGATTTTAAATTTCCGGGGTTCGGATTTGAGGGGTTTCACTGTAGCTTAAAATGAGAAGCCTGTGGGTAGTTTTAATTAATTTCGACAAAGTGCCCCACGTTTTTTAGCTTAGTTATTGGACATAAAAAAGTTTTTAGGTACTTTATTTTATACATACTTTTTAGTGCATTATTGACAAAAATCGTATTTTTTTTAAACTATAATTTATTTTTTAATTTTTAGTCTTAAAATGGGTACAATTCCACCCGACCATCGTTAAGCTAAAACTAAATTTGACAAGACTTTAGTAAATTTTCCGAATTTCCCCTCACTTTTCTTTAATTTTCGTATTTTTAACTTTCTGAGGGGCCACAGATAATGTATACAAATTTTGGTTGAATTTGGACCAAAGAGGGCTATAATTTTCAAATTTTGCCCCCCCCCCCCTAATTTTTTCAGCTCGATTGTTTAAAATTATTGTATTGTCGTCGGTTCTTAATACGTATGCAAATATTCAATTTAATAAGACGCCTTGATGGAGGTGAAAATTACGTTGAAAGATTCCGTCACATTTACATACATACATACAGGTAAAGCTAATAAAAGCGTGTTAAAAATAATTATCGAGTTAGGTATCGAATTTGTGGCAAATAAATAGATAATAATTAATTAATAGTTAATGTTTAATGCACGACGCTTAGGTAAGTCTTCGTAGAATCGTTTTCTGGTGATTCATTTAGAATCAATAAAACGAGCGCATTTAATAAAGGATATGCATGGAATGAGCAGTAAATGCCGCACAAGCTGATTCTCACTAGATCTATAATCACTTGAAAACGGTCAAAAAAGGTATTGAAAAATGATCAAATTAGCATAACATTAAAAAGTGGGTCCCACCATGGTCGAATTTTCATTGCAAAGTGCACTTTGAATATATTATCATTTTATTTTTTTAATGGAATTTATTATTAATTACACAATTAAAATTTATAATGAATATTTGTTCCTTGTTGGGAATGAGGTATTTATTGTTTTTTTTTTCAGAATTTCTCAAAAAGAACTCAATCAATATTGATAACAAAAATTTGAGCGAACAGGAGGCTACAAGGTTTACAATGAAGCTTCTTATAATAAAAAATATAAAAGTATTTTGTTGTTTTTTTCGTAGCCTTGTGTTGACTGAATTTTTAATCACTTTACCCTATTTGAGAAAATTTACTATGATTAAGTTTTCTAAAAAATAACTTTAAAAAATCAGCCTTTTACTAGTCCCCCCCCCCCCCCCCCGTTGGCTTCGATCCGTATAGATCATTTTGGCCAGTGAAATCTAGTTATATATTTTTATATTACATTAAATATATTACATTGAATACATTTATATATTAATATTACATTACATTTTTTTAATCGCTATTATATGTTGAATCACGAACTTTAGTATTATTGAATCTTCAGGAATATACGAGAGTCTGTAAATATTAGAGTGTGATCTGGAAATTTGATCTAATAAATGTTTGAAATAAAATGTTCATTTGACGAGTATTCTTTTTGTAAGGAAGACAGTAGGTATTTATGCTGTGAGTTTGAATTTCATAATTATGCCAGTAAATAGGTGATTTCGAGTATATCTTTAATTTTGGGAAATTAGTCTGAAGAAATCTAATTTCCTTAAAAGATGTGACTTGATTTTTATAAATGTTATTAGAATCATTTAAATTATTAACTTCATTTATACTTTTTTTTTTTTTTTTTTTTTTTTTTTTTTATTCAATCTAAATTTAAGAATTCATAATTATCGATTCGACGGCCTAGAAATGGAGCATGTGAAAATCATTTTGTAATCTCAGAGGACCTTGAAAAGTTAAAATGTGTAAAAACTTGGAATTTCTTCGTAAAAACAAGATTTCCATTAATATTTTTTTTTTTCAAATATAGTAATAACTACAGTTTTATTTGTTCTATTTAGTATGTTAACTGTAGCAGTGTAGCAACCTGTCTCTGCATTTCTAGTAATTAGCTTACGTCATTGTGAACAGCTGTATAGATAAAGTTGAAAATTAAACTGTTTTAGGGTGCTAGTATAGATATTATAGTATTTAATAGAAAATGCTATAATTTATTAATAGCAAATTAAAATTTTAATTAATTATTTGTTAATTATATAATTATCTATATCTCTAATTAATGTATTTACTCGCTTTACCGCTAATAAGTTATTTAAGGCTATATGATAATATGAACACACTATTTTACTAATTAGTGAATTTCAATTAAACTCACTATAATAAAGTAGGGTTAATTAATTTGCAGAGAAAGATTTTTTTTGTTTTTTGTAACGGACCATCCATTGTAACAAAGAAAATTCATAATTAAACATAAACAATGATTCAGTATTGTATGTAGCAGGTGCTCTATTTACTTTAATATACTTCAAATAGAGTTGTATTTAATTGAGCAAGGGTTATTTGCTCAGTTTTTTTCGAAATATCTCAAAAAAATGATAAAATTATTTTTAAGTAAGCTAAATCGAAACTTTACATTTGTATGATGAACAAAAAAAATGTTATCTATTTATAGTTATTAATTAGTTTTTCTAAATTTCTTTGAATTCGTGGGCTAATGAGTGGTCAAATTATATTATATGCACTCTACCTCAAATAAAAAAATTTAAATTTGGCCCCCATAAGTATAGAAGAAATGTCAATTTGTCAAAAAAATTTCAGAATTAGAATAGTATATTTCAAATAAAACATATCGTCGCTGTTATAATGTGAAAATGTCGTATGTAAAAATCTAGACTTTTCAGTAGCTAAGAAAAACTTCTGTTTTCATTTTGTATTAACCCTAAATACTTGATACCATAATTACAATAATTACAACAATTTGAGACCAGATGTAGCTAACAAAAGTACAAGTGTTTTTCTTCAATAAAATTTTTTTGTTAATGTTGATATACGACGTTTTGAAATAACAGTGAAGTGACGATATCGTAAGTATTGATTTGTTGTGTAATATAAATCCCCCAGATAATAAAAGATTTGGGATGTGGGACTTTTAGGGAACCAAATGAGTTGACATCAGACCTATCTTAGGACTGTATAATATTTGGGATGGCGGACTTTTAGGGAAGTAAATGAGTTGGCATCAAACCGGCCTTAAGACTGTATTAGATTTGGGATGGAGGACTTTTAGTAGTAGAAGTAAATGAGTTGGTATCAAACCTATCTTAGAACTGTATAAGATGTGTAAAAGATTTGGGATGGGGGACTTTTAAGGAAGTAAATGAGTTGACATCAAACCGGTCTTACGACTGTATAAAATTTATAAAAGATTTGGGATGGGGGACTTTTAGGGAAGTAAATGAGTTGGTATCAAGCCTATCTTAGGACTGTATAAGATTGGTAAAAGATGTGGGATGGGGGACTTTTAGAGGAGTAGATGAGTTGGCATCAAACCGGTCTTATGACTGTATACTCGATGATGATGAATGCAAATAACATTATTTCAATTTACACGAGGGAGATATTATGGTAAAGTCACGTGGGGTGTTTGAGTCTAGCCAGATTATTTAATTTTGTGAAGGTTGAAAATTATATGGTTTTGTGATTTTTATTAAAAGATTATACTCTTAAATTAAATGGCATACTGTTATAAATTTTTAATTTTGTCTATTTGAATGAGAGGGAATGCATTAAATTTTTTATTTACATAATGTTTGTGGTATCAGGTGGAACCTTCATAAGTAACAATTGGGTCACGAAAGTTATAGCATTAGAGTAGGTAGAACTAGTATATGAATTTGAAAGTGAATATTTTGAATGCATCCCAAAGATAGCAACAGGAACGTGTTTTATCTTCAAGGGATATCTTTGAGTAAGAAAATTAAATTAAAATTTCTAAACAATCCCTGATCGAAAAGGGAAATATTCAATTTTATACATTTCGGGATAAGAAACATTTTCATGGTTAATGCAAGAATCTCTCGAGTGAATTTATTTATATTAATCGTGTAATATCTGAGAGCAACTCTTCTCTCTTCGTCTGTTCACTGAAGCATGCATTGCAGAGGATGGTATGCGACCTTGGAGTCTTATGTCATTTTCAAATTATTCTCATTACTTACTCTTCAAGCATTTCATTTAATTGAGGATTGAAAATCGGGCCATTTTAGAACTCCAGTTGGAAGGTACTTTATGTCTCTCTTTACAGAGAATAAATAACAAGTGCCTTTTAAGAAAATTAAAATGTACAATGGTAATTTTTATTGTTCTGAAAAAAGGAAAGAAACCATTAATTTAATAATTCCACGGGTGGAAAGGATTCTTCAAGATAATTTGAAAAGGAATGCGAGGATCCTGTTTCATTATTTCTTTAGCTAATGAATTAAGCCGTATGTAATTTTTGGAAATACATCTTTGAATTAGTTATTTCATCTGTTTACTTTAAATTATTAAAAACGAACCAAGTGGTTTTCCATTTGAAATAAAAAAATATTTTTTAAAATTGTCATCTTACTAATTCCTAGTTGTTAGGGTTTTTGTAGTTGTATATGATGCTACCCAGAGAAATGATCATGAGTGCCAAAAGCAATTCTAGCTAATAGCTGTCCTGTGAGGTGGAACCGAGGGGTGAACCGCGACCTAATATTGTGTACACCTACTTCCACTTCCACTTTCATTTCCAAGTAGAAGACAATAGATGAAGGGGAATTATCTAATGAATTCCATAATAATTCCACATAATTCCAAAGACGTGTACACCTAATTCCAATCGAGGTTCACCCCTTGGGTGGAACCATCTACCATACCTATATAACATATCTAATATAGGTAAGAAGCCAAAATATTTAACTTATTTTCGTTTAAGGTTTTCATTCCACTTCAAGTTTTGACTAAATTTAAAATTCGAAACACTCCCTAATTTAAGAGTTGAAATTTTATTAATATTAGGTATAATGACTAAACTGTAAAATTTTACAAATGAAGATTTAAAACTTTGAATGAAATTTCTTAGGCTCTTATATATGTCAGAAGGGTCCACATTAAGTAGTCATTGGTTAGGATTGCTTTTTGGCACACGGTTTAATTTCCCGATTAAGCGAATAGTACAACCTTTCTGACATGTAAACAAAATTATCCCTAATAGCTCGGATTCATAATATGACAATCTCTCTAGTGATTTTCTTTAGAAATCTTAAGTCTGCGCTGTTCTCGGCAATTTGAAATTTTATGTTTTTTTTTTTATTTCCATATTGTTAGATGTTAAACTAAAGCCTGGTACACACGACGCTTGTTGCTCCTGAGGATGGAGCTTTATGACCTCATTATACCTTCGAAATAGGAATTAGTGCACGATTTTCATTTAGATCCTGGGCTATTTTTCATGCTTGTTTTCATGAAGGTTTTGAACGGGATATTATTTTTGCTTATTTAATTATTTAAAGGAGAACAAAAATCTTTCCTAAAAAATAAAAAATTATATATACTTTAAAGCAATTTGAGCCGCGAAAGTTACATAATGTAATTAATAATTTCTTATGTTAATTCTACATATTATTATTTTTTGAAAAGAAAAAATGAATTGTGCACCCGACGGGATTCGAGCCGGAGTCGCTCGCCTTTAGCCGAAGAGCGCCGTTACCAACTAGGCCACGGATGATCCCCACCAGGAAAGCTCTTTAGATTGAATGTCATTTTTCCTTTTCGCGGGTTTTTCTATTTAAATTATAGTTGCTTAAGTTTTTAACAAATTATATATACCTAATCTTTTAAATTTTTCTCCTTCTTTTCAAAATCCAAAAGTCACCGCAGGCCATAGAAGTTGCACCATTTTAGTGTAACATCTTTTTGCATCAATATTATTTCAAAAAAGACGCCTGAGGAATAAATTTGTGAAAAATATATCACTAAAATAGGTGGGAAGAAAAAATACCTAGGACCTCATTGGATAAATGAAGTTAAAAATCAGCGAAATATTTAATAATAGGTAGTAGTAGTCTATCAAGTGAGTGATCAAGGAAAGGGTGTAAACGAAAGAGAAAACGAGGTGGTATCGATCGTTAATTATAGAGTGAAGGAAGTCGAATCTTGGGTGGAATTTCTGTAGAAATAGAAATATTATAATATCTTTTCATCCCTATGTTGTTAATTGTAAGATGCGTCCCCGTTTTCCTAACTTCAATGGCAATTTTTAATAAGTTTTTGTTTAAAATTCATATTTTGAATATTTTTCTTTTGTTATTTTCTAAGTCATTTATCATTGAAAAAAAAAATTAAATGAATATTTTATAACTTTAGACAAGTAGAAATTTTCCAACTATTCCTTTTTACTTTTTTCTTTTCCTTTCCAAGTTAACCTTTGATAAACAACGCTGGAATTTCTCATCGTTTCCTGTTTTTCGTGCATGCATTCCTGAGCATTCCGCGCTGAAACGAAGACGGGGTGCCTCAATACATCCACCTCGTAACAAAATATAATGAGGCCTTAAGAGACAAACCCGCCTCTAGATCTAGAGAGAAAACTACTCGACATATTCCAATGAAATGCTTCCTCAGCAAAAGAAAATCAAACGACTTATATAGCCCGATACTCTAGCGATGTTCATTTTGAGGGATATTTCCCTGAGCAAGCAGTGAACACGTGTTCTACGTGCTTTCACAATTGGAAAGAACAAATTTGAAGGATATAGTTGATAACGTTGTAATATATTAAATTCCAAATATATATATAAACCTTAGTAAAATTTATTGGGAATAAGGAAAATGCATTCAAAACTAGAGAGAATATTTTAATGATAAGGCTATTCTTTCCTATTTCCTATTTTTTAGTTCTACTCGTATTGTGAAGAAAAGTAATAATGAATTTAGTTGGTATATGTCCATTTTAATAATAAATAAAAGATACACGGGTTTTTGGACATTTTTTTTATTAATGTCAAATATTAACTTTCGTACGACGTTTTGTCCTTTTTCAGGACTTTTTCAAGTACTTAAAACATTAATCGTTGATAAAATAGTGAAACCATCGAGAAAATAAATAGTTTATTCATAATATTCATCCTACAATAAGTTAACAACCAATTTTCAAAAAACAATCTTAAATCTTGAAAAAGTCCTGAAAAATGACGAAACATCGTAAGAAAATTAATATTTGACATTAATAAAAAAAAATGTCCAAAAATCCATGAATCTTTTTTTAGTACCTAATTAATAAAGTGAAGGGTGTGTAGTTTCACAGTGAATGAAATAAAACTCAAAGAGGTTTATACAAACTCAATATATATCGGATTATTAGTCCATCATCAGGAGTTTACAGGTTAAAACCAGGGCCGTGCCTGGGTATATGGCCGCCTGCGTGCCAGTCTGTATGGCCGCCCCCAGGATAACATTAAAAAAAACTACTTTAATTTTTAATGTTTATTATTATACACAGGGCATCAAACCGGGAAAAAAATCAGTTTTTGGTTAACCGAAATCGAGAACGAAAAAAAATATTGGTTTTGTTCCCAAAACCGGTTTCTGAAAAGAAAAACCGGCTAAAAACCGGTTTTATGAGATTTATATGTTTGGATGAAATTTAAGAAAAAAAAATGCACAAAATAAACATTTTTTTATTTAAAATTTAAACAAAAATAATAACATGAAAAAAATTATGGTATTGGTTTTATAATCACAGACAAAATTATCAAACATAAAGAACAAGGAATAACCCTTAAATCTATACTAACATATTAGGATAACAAAGCTCAGTGGTCAATGGCAGATCTGGGCTGACTTGCAACTTGGGAGGTATACAAAATAGAATTAATTTACTTACTTTAATAATAACATGAAAAAAAGTAATTATGGTATTGGTATTATAATCACAGACAAAATTATCAAACATAAAGAACATAGGAATACGATAATTTAAAATCCTAGGTGTCGCTCAGTGACAATTTAAAATTATTTGATTTTAAAAAATCAAATCTTACGTATTATTTATTGATATTGAAAATAGTAAAGGTTTTTGGTTAATTAACCGGTTTCATAAAATTATTTCGGTTAGGTTACCGGTTAATTAGGGAAATCTTTCAATCTTTCAATTATCGCGATTGAAAGTGAAATTGCTGAATCTTCACGAAGCAATTATTAAATAAAGTACATATTAAAAGTTAATCCTACGGGATTTTTTACTGACAAAATCGTCAATTGCTTCGTGAATATTTAAAGATTCAGCAATTTCACTTTCAATCGCGATAATTGAAAGATTGCTCATACGTTCTTGCGTCATGGAAGTACGTAGGTAATTTTTTATGATTTTCAATTTAGAAAAACTACGTTCTCCAGACGCAACTGATACAGGCATGGTCAATAATAGTTTTAAGCTTGTAGATACATTTGGAAATGAATTTTGTAAATTGTGTTTGTACAAATACTTTAGGAGTTCTTCGGGTTGTTTCCTATCTTTTATAATTATTTTCAATGAAATTAACTCTTCGTATAATTCTGCTCCGTTTATGTCGCACGATTCGCCATCCTTGAATTTATTATGAAAGTCGAAGCAACTTTTTTTTATGTCGTCCTCTCCTATTTCAACAAATTTATATAAAAATCCGAAAGACTGTTCGAAATTGGATAATGTTTCAAATCGGGTAGTAACAGATGAAATGGCTGTATCCAATATTACATAGAAAAAATTAATTTTGAAATTTTCTTTAGCAGTTAACTGAATATCCTCATCTCCTTCATAGTCAAATTGTTTTCGCTTATGGCGTCGACGTAGATTAATTTCAACAGGAAATTCCGGTTGTATTTCAAGTGATTCACATAATTCATCAGCAATTTTCAAATACTTTTCGAAATTTTCATCATTTCTAATACTTTGGAAAAAAATTAAAATATTATTAATAGATTCAGCACATGAAGTAAGATTCCAAGAAACGGTCTGCATCATTTTACTAATAATATTTACTTTTTCTAAGATTTCGTACCATATTACTGTGGAACAAATAAATTTGTACGATTTAATTTTCATTGCCAAACATTTAGCTTCATGTTGACCTATTGGTGTTGAACATTCTTCCGCTAGTTCTATTAGGCTGTCATAAATTTCACCTAATTCATGACGCATTTCATATCAAAAGGCCTTTTCCCTCCAAAAAGACCCGCCAAAATTTCCCGGGCCCAAAATTGAAAGTCTACCCAAATTTTACATTTTTTGTGTATTACCTTTTTCAGTCTTTGTCGAGTAAATAAACTTTTTATTAAATTTCACCACACGAACACACAACTAAAAGTTTTCAGGAATAAAGCAATTTATTTTTATTCGTTAAATCAGGGGTCGGCGCGACCGTGCACGATCGAGCTGATTTTCGAAAAGCTCCGCCTCCCACCACCCCCTTACGTTCTCACTTCCGCGCGATACCTACAAGCCTCCAGAGCCTCAAGAGCGTAGTCTTAACGTAGTGTAATGCGGGGCCTTCATATTACGAAAATATTATCAAAATTACAAAAATATTATTCAGTTTTAAATTTTAAACTATTGATTTTTAAATTTTAGATTTTGCTTTAAAATAATTGAATGAAATTTTTGTAATTTTGATAATATTTTCGTAATATGAAGGCCCCGCGTTACTCTACGTTAAGAGTACACTCTTGAGGCTCTGGAGGCTTGTAGGTATCGCGCGGAAGTGAGAACGTAAGGGGGTGGTGGGAGGCGGAGCTTTTCGAAAATCAGCTCGATCGTGCACGGTCGCGCCGACCCCTGCGTTAAATTAAAGACTTTAATAATATCGGATCACACACAGGACACAAAAAACGATTTATCCTCGCTAGTCTATAGACTAATACGACTAATAAGACGAATAAGACCGCTTACGCGACGCCGGTCAATTGAAAAAACTATTTCGGCACTTCGCTCGTGCAATGTTCGAAAAAATTCGGATTCGCTGCATGACTAGGTATATAAATACTACAACGACATAATCAGTTTTTATACATTTCTTATTTCTGAGAAACTCTTTTTAGATAGATTAGATTAGAGAAACTGTTTTTACTTCGTATCTTAATGAAAACAAACCGATTGTATTTTTGCCCAGTAAACAACTTGTAACGATTTGGCCGCCTCTTAATTTCGGCCGCCTGCGTGCGGTGCACGCAATGAACGCCCGTCAGGCACGGCCCTGGTTAAAACTAATAATATTTGAACATATGATCACAAATTTTAACATCTAAATCATACGTACCAATAAAACAAAATATAACATTCAAATCATACGTACCAATATAACACAAGAAAAACATCAACATTTAACAATAAATAAAAAAATTTTAAAAATTACAAAAAATTTTCTTTTTTAAATATAAAAATGTATAAATATAAATATAAAAAAATCTAAGTAAATATGAATATTAATATAAATAAAAAACCTTTAATTACAAGTATAAATATTTAGTACCTAATAAAGAATATTGAATAGTTTGGATTCAAAATCAGAGTGGAGGAAAAAAGTAAAGACGGTTTGTTGTTTGTCAATTTTGGTGATTTTTGCCTTAAAAGGAAGGAACTTCATGTTGGCGATTTTTTTAATGTAATTTTTTATAGTTTAAATCCTGAAACAGCATTTATTTGATGAAATACAATTACTAAAGAAGAGGGACAATTCATTTGTGAATCGAAAAAATAATTATTTTAATTAAAATATACAAAGAGTGATAGCGCCCCATATTCGTCGTAAACAAAGCCATAGGTCAAAATCAATTGCTGTACCATATATTAGCGAGTCCATCAATGGTTTAAGCCAGGGGTTCCCAAACTGTGCGCAGCGGCCTCTTCACAGGCGCGCCGCGAACCTTCATAATTAATTGAAGCAAGATATTTGATCAAAATAAACAAAAGACAAAGTGAGAAGCTACAAATTTATTTATTATTTATTTTTATCTCCTACTTACGATTAGCTATATATACTTTTACTTTTAGGGTAGGACACCATGGAAAAATTTTACTGAAAAAAGGCGCCGCGACTCGTTTGGGAACTCCTGGTTTAAGCTATAATTTAGCATAAAAATGTAGCTTATCAATACAAACTTGATTAACTTATCATAAGCTATCCATATTACTATTTAATTATTTTCTGGTTTTCATTATGTTTAATCGGAAGTTTTTAAAGCAAGAAAATTCAAAATTTAAAAAAATAAATACGAAAAATTTGACGACAGAAAGAACTCTCTCAGAGCTTATAATCTCGAAATAATGTGGTTATAAGAATTCTGATTGACAGAAAAATAATTAGATTTGAAAATGATTATAGGTACATGTATTTGGATTAACCAGTGATTTGGGTACTGTTTATGAGAATTGCTTAGTTTATTAGAAAAAAAACTAATGAAAAAGTTATCAATAAATTTGAATAGGGAATTTATCGAATAGCTACTTCCACTAGCTAGCCAGTCAACATTATGATCCTCCATGGCAACGAAACCAATGGGAGATTTTAATCCCTGAGCTCAATCGCTATAGAATTTAAATTAACTTTCAATCATATATTGTTTGGTAGGGAAATTATAAAATGGTCCAATATTTGAAAATACATTTAATACTAAGTTAATTAAAATCGATAATGAAACAAAATAATTTATTTTCAAATTCGCAAAATGGAAAAGTTATTAAAGATATCACGACTAACTATGGCAGAGGTCAATTAGTTTCCAGTTGGAGGTTTTCGGGCTATTTTGCCATTATTCAGTTTTAATCAGCAATGTGTATTTTCAATATGAATCAAATACTAGTTTGTTTATATAATAGACAGTGCCTGGAGCACCGAGCGATGCTCGGTAACTTTTTGCCTTTAAGGGCCGGTTGTATGTCGCAAGGTAAAAAGCATTTACTTTGCGACATACAACCGGCCCTAAATAGCTTAAGTTTCAAATTTCAAGGCTCTGCGACTTACCGAAGACGATATATGAATGATTAAAATATTTATTTTACGACACTCCTAATTTACAACCCCTTCTTTTTTTTCAATCAGAATAAAACCTATACACGACTAATAACTCATGATAATTGATAAGTATCTACCTACACCAATTAAAAAAAATCGTTAGTGCCGTTTTTGAGAAAAAAAAAAAAAAAAACGAAAAATCTTTCATATAAATGTTCACTTACGGTGTTCCGATTTCAACCAAAAGCTTGCTGTACACCTTCTAACCTATTTCAAGCTTAAGTTTCGAATTTCGTAGCTGTGAGATTTATGGTTGCGAAACGCAGGGGGGTACATTCTTACGTAAGTAAACTTCAACTTCCGATATTTCGATTTTAACCGAATTCTTGTGGTACTTCTTGTAGCCTCTAGATAGCATAAGTTTCAAATTTCAAGACTCTGCGAAGACGTGATATGAACGATTAAAATATTTATTTTTTCGACATGACTAATTTACACGCCCTTCCTTTAATTTAATCGGATTAAAAATTTCACACAACAAATAACTCATGGGGCTTGATAAGTACACCAATTTTTAACAAAATCGTTAGAGCCGTTTTCGATAAACCGATTCTATATATATATATATACAAGAATTGCTCATTTAATCATATAAGATTTGGAAATTAGTTTTCTTTATGTTGATTGTTTCTAGAATTAATTAAAGTACAAAAATATGTTGAAGAAATCGGCCTCCAAGGTTTATCCGACGTTAATGGCTAAATCGTGTTGTTGTGTCAAAAATCTCTATGGAACTATACAGGAGGAGAAAATTCTGACCAAGATCAAAGAGAAACGAATTATCGAGAAAATAAAAAATAAAAGGCCGATATAAAACTACGATGGTAAAGGAAACAATGGTGAAAAAACGAGAATATTAGTGAATCAAGCAGAACGTTATTAAAAATATCATATAAAAGTGAACAAAGGTATCTCATCATACAGAAATGAAGAAATGCTTGTATGAAGTTATAAAAAAAAAAAAAAAAAAAAAAAAAAAACATAAAAAGAGGGAAATATCACCATGAAGTAATTTTCCATCTAATATTTTTCCAACAACAAAAAAGAAAATTAATAATATTTAAATTTCTTTTCGCGAAACGAAATAAACATGTTTTTAAATAAAACTCCCTCAACTGGCGCTACAATGAAATCCAATCTTATTTCGGGGGAATATTTCGCAAAGAGCGATATATTGTTTTCGATTGTGTCGAAGTGGGTGTTTGGATTCGGGAGGCTGGGTCGGTCGGATGCTACGCCGAGTTGTTGATTCGATGGGAATCGGCTCAATGCCAGCCAGAGGGTGCCTGCCTGTGCCCCTACCCATTGCTGTCGATGCTCTCCTGCAAGCATTCGCCTTGAATTGCCAACCGAGAACTCAGACAAACACGACAGCTATTTTCTTCTCTTATCTCATCGACGGAACTACGCTCTATACCAGGGATATGTCCAATCTTTTTGGCTTACATGGGCCACATTTGAAGAAAAAAAATTGTCTCGGACCGAGGATAAAATATTATAATTTTATTGATATATGTTATTCAAAAAAAAAAAAAAAAAATAGTTAATACCTAATGTAGAAATAAGAACTTTATTATTTTTTTTAGCTCATAGTGAGCTTCTAATTTTACTATTCGTAAAATTTTTACTTGAAAATAGTTTCTTGTATATGTAAATACATACCTACATACTTACAAAAAGTGATATTATGTATTAGTATTTAAAGCAATTTGAGCCGCGAAAGTTAAATAATAATTTCTTCTGTTAATTCTACATATTTAGAAAATTATTTTATTATTTTTTGAAAAGGAAAAATGAATAGAGCATTCGGCGGGATTCGAACCCGCGCCTTTTATCAACTAGGCCACGAATGATCCCGCCAGAAGAGCTCTTTAGATTGAATGTCATTTTTCTTTTTCGCGACTTTTTCTATTTAAAGTATAGTTTTTTTTTTTTTTTATTTATTGTCACCGGGAACAAAGCCCATTTAGACAGCAGTAAAGTGTTAATAGGGTTAGTGAGAGACCCGAGTTTTAGCCGGTATAAATTTTATATGCCAGCCAGGATCGAACCCCGGCCTTCCGCTCCAACATCGTCATCATCGATCGATGCCGAAGCGGGACTAGCGCGTTAGCCAGCTCGCATAACCCGGCTCCACTTAAAGTATAGTTACTTAAATAGAAAAAATGACATTCAATCTAAAGAGCCCCTCTGGCGGGATCATCCGTAGCCCAGTTGGTAAAATGCGCTCTTCGGGCAAAGGCGAGAGACATGGGTTCGAATCCCGTCGGATGCTCAATTCATTTTTCCTTTTCAAATGATAATAAAATAATTTTCTAAATATGTAGAATTAACATAAGAAATAATTGATTACATTATTTAACTTTCGCGGCTCAAATTGATTTAAGAACAAATTAAAACTAACGTTTAAAAGTTAATTTGTATTAGTATTTGTTTATATTTTTTCCTGGCTAGATAATTAATATAAAATTCTAATAAAGAGACAATAAGTATTCATTTTTTCTTTCAGATCGATATCTAATTGTTGTTCTAGGTTCTAGAACATTCAATCAGAAAGTTTGCAAGTAGAATATTTATTTCTAATGAAAATGGAATCGAAAATAGCCGAAAATGATGATTATTTTTTCGGAAATCTTGAAATCTAGATCCAGATTCAAAATGTAAAATTAGCACTTTTATTTTTCGAAAACTTCACAGTAGATTTTAAGATTTCTTATTTTAGAGAAAAAAAATTATCATGCCAAAAATCATGTTAAAAATAAATAAAAAAACATATCCAAAATGGACAAATAACCGTTAAAATTTAGAGTATTGTAGTAACTTCAGGCTCTTGAAATCAACGTCTGCTCAGATGCTAATTAGCTTTCCTTGGATACACACCGTGATGATGTTTTCAAAACTGTCAATATAAACTTCGCAAACACATGTTAATGATTTCAGAACTAGAGGACGAAATGTTGTGTTTTTTAAAGATAATATTATTATAACTATATTATAACAATGAGCTTCAAGGGCGTGCTTTAGTGGCCCTGGCGGGCAGCATCTCGGGCCAAAAAGTTTATTCACCTTAAAAAATTACACTCCAAGGACAGACATATCGACTAAGATGACATTTTTTTAATGTAAACTTTTAATTATTTTTTTGGAGATGTTAGATATGTTTAGGTATGTTTAGGTATGTTATGTTATTTTTAAATAAAGATATATTATTATTATTATATTTAGTTTTTAATTTGTTAATTTTTTATTGAGGAATTATGTATTTTTATTTTTCGTTGTGGCCTATATTATTGGGGGGGGGGGGGGGGGGGGAAGAAATAATCCTTAATATATTAAGAGTTTCTGAATTGAAATAAGATGGTGTTTTTCAGGTATTTCTAATAGATATTAGTAGTGAGAATATAACAGAAAATTCTCTAAAATAACATAGCCAAATAACTAACATTGCTGGTCAGGGAGCTAGGCACCCTGGTCTCAGTAGTGGGTTTAAAAAAACAATATGAGTGAGGCTCAAAAACTCACGACGGAATTGAAACTTCTTTAGCCGTAAATGTTATTTGTATTTAAAATGCCAAAAAAATTATCTCCCTTAAAAATCATAATCCAGAGACAACATCTATTAAGCTTAAAAGCGTTAAATACAAAAACAAGATCTACTGTTAAATGAATTTAAATTTCCTAATTTTAACAAACTTTATTTGTCATGAATTATTAGTGGATTTTAAAATAATAATTTAAATTTCCTAATTTTTATAAATTTTATTTGTCATGAACTATAAGTGATGGGCTTTAAAAAAATATTTCCCCTCTATTGGGTCATTTCCCCTTTATTGTAACAAAAAAATCAAACAGATCGCTAAAGAAGTTTCACTTCAATAATAATTTACCACACAGGAAGTTTTGTAGTAATTCGCTGTGATATTTCGAAATAATTTTGAGCTATATAGCTAAAATAAACATAGTGGCGTCAATGGCCTCGTAGCCGACACGCCAATAATAGGTAATAAAAAAAATAAAATAATAATAATAATTTAAATTTCCTAATTTTAATAAATTTTATTTGTCATGAACTATTAAAAAAAATTACGTCGGCATCGTCGCGCAAGCCGATTATAATAAGTGTAAATATATATAATATATTGAATCTTGATGACAGCCATAGCATAAATTTTTCAGCTTGACAAACATTTGAAACTTCCCTAGTAGCACAATGTTTCAAGCTATATAGTAACTATATAGTGCCTATATAGATTCTCGAAATCTATATAGGCGCTATATAGTTACTATATAGTTAGAAACATTGTGCTACTAGGGTTAGATGAAATAGTTTATTTATTTATTTATTTATTTTATTTACCCGCTGCCTGATTTTGAATTAACAACAACAAGAGCAAGGAACTCTAAAACTTGAAAATGGGATAAAATACATGATTTTGAAGTATGTTATGCTTCACATTTTTTTTATGTTTGTTTGTTTTAATGCAACATTGTGCTACTAGGGTTAGATGAAATAGTTTATTTATTTATTTATTTATTTTATTTACCCGCTGCCTGATTTTGAATTAACAACAACAAGAGCAAGGAACCCTAAAACTTGAAAATGGGATAAAATACATGATTTTGAAGTATGTTATGCTTCACATTTTTTTTTATGTTTGTTTGTTTTAATGCGATTATAATTAATAAATAGATAGGTTGATTAATGATTAAACTAAGATTCGCTTCACAAATACCAGTGTATCAAAAAATAAAAGTATTCCAAAATATTGCCTCCTTTACACTTGCTTGTTCAAACGTGTCTTTCATTATTCCAGTGTAAATAATTCTAGAAAATTATCTTTGATGAGTCTATTCATTCATTCCGAAGCGATAAAGAGATAAATACTAGCCATCAATTTGTTTTCATAACGTTTTTGCAATAAGCATCCTTGGAAAAAAAAATTTCTCGTAACAACTTATTTGGCGTTGATTAGAGAGTTGTTAATAATCTTACATAACTTTCTCTGTCATCGACAAAACAAATGGAGCGAAATCCAAAGAGATCATTTTAGAAAAGATTGGACTTCGGATTAGAAGACAAATCAATGTTTTTAGCTTTGAAAATGATCAAACTAATTAATTAATTCTATAAATGGAAAATGAGGAAAGCCGCATACTATCACGTTTGCATTAATAACATGTGCTTAGCAGTAACATAACAGGTTTTCTACTTTTTAGCAAAACCGTTAAAAATTTTCATTTGAAATTTTGCATATAAGTAGGTAGATGAATGTTTATCATATTAATCACCCTAAAATTTTATCATACTTGAATTTTTTGTTATTTATAAGCTAATAATAAATTTATGCATGTACCTACAGAAATTCAGTGAACCTTGGTAAATATTTCCAGGTAGATGTAAGCAACATGATTCTTAAATATCATCTCAACTAATAATTTGTTGTCCATTATTATTATTATTATTTTACATAGTATATAGCATAATATGGGAAAGTATTGTCTAAGATCAAAAAATATTATGGATTTTTATGTAAAGTTCCATGAATCAAAATAGACCATTTTCTACCCGTTGATCCTGGTGTATAAGATACTAGGGTGGTCCTTATTTTGGGTAGGTATTTTCGGATTTTTACGCTGACAAGGGCTCACATGGTTCGAAATAAATAAAAAAAAAATTCTCCAAGTTTCAAGGCTCTATCTCAATTATAATTATAACCTGTGCCCCCAACGATGTAAGTTTCTCATCCAAATAACATGGGGTTTTTGCCATTGAAAAATCAATATTTTTATTCCGGCCAAAGTAATGGTTCAAAAAATTTGAAACTCGGTAGACTTTATCCTTATAATAGTAGCTATCCCTCAGAATTTTTACAGATTTTTAGCTATTATAATTTTGGAGTTATAGCTAGATAAAAAACTGCCATATCTTAGTGTTACTAAAAGTTATAGACTACAACTTAGCAACACTAAGATATAGCAGTATTTTATCTAGCTGTAACTCCAAAATTATAATAGCTAAAAATGTAATAATTCTGATGGATAGCTAGTATTATTAGGATATAGTCTAGGGAGTTTCAAATTTTTTGAACCATTACTTTGGCCGGAATAAAAAATTGATATTTTAATGCCAAAAACTCCATATTATTTAGATGATAAACTTACATCGCTGGGGGCACAGATTATAATTATAATTGAGATAGTGACTTGAAACTTGTGGGATATTTTTTTATTTATTTATTTCGAACCATATGAGCCTTTGTCACCGTAAAAATAGGGACAGGTATGGAAAAAGTGGACAGACATTTCAAAATTCGCTTATCTCAGTGTATTGACGAGGACGGTGGCCACCTTTGAGATATCGTTTTTAAAACTTAATGAAATGAAACGTTAAATGTGCCCCAGTATACAGAAAAAATAGTTAAATCGATACTGACAATAATTTTTGTGTTATTATTTTATAAAATAGGGAAGTGACCGCGCCCCACCCTGTATATAAGAGAAATCAATGAGGTTGTTCTCTGCTTGATGCAAATTTATATATATCTTTATTTACATTAAGCAAAGGCCAATCTCTTGATTTTTGTAATGAATCAACAACTCTGCTACTCTCGGCAACACAAAATCTTTTCAATTAAATTATAATTGATAATGATTATTCTACTTACCAGGATCACTCATAATCTATAATTTTATTTTTGAACCCACATAATCATTTGATTAAAATTCTTATACGATTTTCGATTTACTGGAAAATAAATATAAAAAATGATATAGGTATAACTTAAATTGCAAGTATTTTTCTATTTATCTTACGAGCTATACCTACTAGTAATGCTCAAATAGACTTTGTAGCTATACTAAATGACTTTTTAAACAGAACCCTAAAAATCAAAATTAAAAATAATCAAAATAAATATGCATCAGGTAAGTAAGTATATTTTTGATTCTATTGTTCAGTGTGTTTTAAAATCACTTTTCTAACATTTTCTATTTATTATAGGTAGGTACTATTGAATCTCTTATTTCTTATTAAAAATATTGATTTCCAATTAAAAGGGAGGAGGAGGGAGTTAATTAAGTTTATTAAAACACTTCTTGTAATTAATCAGTATTTTTTTTTTATTTCAAGATAATAGCTTTTTGTTAATATTTTATTCTGGAGATTCACATTTTAATTATTTAGATATAGTAAAGCGAAAGTATTATTTTCTAAAAAAAGCTTAAAAGCACTTAATTTTATAAGCATAAAGTACACCAGAGGTGTTTTCCTGTTTAAATAAAACCTGTAATTTAATGTGGTTTAATAATGTTTATTAAAAAACAATCTTCCTCATTTATAATTACATTTGGGATCTTAATTCCGTGATGGGGTTCTTGATGAGGTTTAACTAATGTTTTTCATGATTCTATGATATAATAGAAATTACGTTCTTTTAATTTAAATTAACAATAAATTAAAAAGATAGTATAATATTAATAACAATCATTTAAAAAATCATTCTCAATTTCTTAGTAAATTTACTGCAGGTTATTAGCATTTTCTTGCACTTTTTTTTTGTCTCAAAACAACAAAATAAAAATCAACTGGTGTGTTCACCACACGACTTTCACATTTTCATTTATTTGAAGTCATCGCGACACTACTCATTTACACCCCCTTCCTTTAGTTCGTTTTTGTTTTATTTTCTCAAAAACGGCTCTAATGATGTTTTTAAAAATTAGTGTATTTATCAAGTGTCACGAGTTTATAGTTGTGTCAAATTTTTAATCCTATTGAATTAAAGAAAGGGATTGTAAATTAAAATGTCGTAAAATAAATATTTTAATCGTTCATATATCGTCTTCGAAAAGACGCAGAGCCTTGAAATTTGAAACTTAAGCAATCTAGAGGCTACAAAAAGTATAACAAGATTTTGGCTAAAACAGAAAACTGGAAGTTGATGTTTCCGTACATAAGAATTTACCCCACCCCCCCCTGCGTTTCGCGACCATAAGTCTCAGATATAAGAAATTCGAAACTTAAGCTTGATATAGGCTTGGAGTATATCAAGCTTTTGGTTGACATCGGAAGACCGGAAGTGGACATTTAGATGAAAGATTTTTCGTTTTTTTTTTTGATTTTCTCAAAAACGGCTGAAAATTTTTTTTTTTAAAAATTAGTGTATTTATCAAGTGTCAGACACTAAGATAATCGCTTCTGATGGTTGTCTTAGAATTAATAAATAATAATTTAAATTTCCTAATTTTAATAAATTTTATTTCTCATTAACTATTATTGGGTTTAAAAAATTATTTCCCCTTTATTGTAACAAAAAAAAATCAAACAGATACCTACGTAGCTAAAGAAGTTTCACTTCAATAATTATTCAGTATAATTAATATTTTTGTGAAAAAATCTCTAAATCTGAATGTCTAAATATTTTTCGTTTAATTTTTTATGTATTATAATGTAGGACCTGTCTAGATTACGACCAAGTATTCTCTTGCCATAGGTCAGTGGTGAGCAAACTTTTTTATTTCCGACCTCACATTTTCTGTAATTCTTCACATAGACATAGACATACGCATAGACTTTTTTCAGAATAAAATATCAACAATTGAAATTGGTCATAAGGAGAAATCAATGAGGCTATCCTCGGTTTGATGCAAATAAAGAAATTACATTATGCCAATGGTTTAATTTAAGATTATAGGTATACAAAAATCTTATTCGCTTCTAATTCCAAATCCCTGATTGACTTTTTCAATATAAAATATACTTTTTTAAAAAAGACAACTTTTTAGAAATAATGGATTATTAGAATAAATTTTGGTAATTATTAATCTAATCAAGAATCAAGATCAAGATCAAGATCAAAATCAAGAATCAAACAAATAAATAATATATATATATACAAATATATCATCTCGATATATATGTGTGTATGTTTATTTGCATCAAGCAGAGGACAACCTCTTTGTTTCTCTTTGTGAATCAACAACTCTGCTACTCTCGGCAAAACAAAAACTTTTCACTTAAATCTAATCAAGCTTACGTTAACTTCTTTCTGTATGTAAAAACTAAATAAAATACATTGTTCACTATATTTGGTTTTATAGTAGATAATAAAAATAATTTTTTAATAGTATATTATTTACTCGTATATATTATTTAAATTGATTAATAGGACAGCTCTCTAGAGCTGTCTAGGTGTGGATTTACCTCTAGCTCTAGCTGGATTTATGGTGAGTATTTAAAAAACTTTCCACTCTTATTCCAATTTATTTTATAAAAGGGGGTCTTATACTTGACAATTATTTAGCAACTTATTATTTGTGATAATTTTCTCTTTTTTTTCTCCCCTTCATGGCCTCGGAACGATTTACATTTTACCCAAGTCTACCATGAATCCATCAACGATGATAAATAATGAATTATCAATGATAAAAATAAAATTATATTACGTTTTGAATATAATTAATATGTGTTTGTTTATTTTTGAAATCACTAAATTATCCAAAAGATTTTATAAATTTTATTTACTTAAATGTTTACCTTGTAGATGAAGGCCTGAAGAATTCTCCACACTGTACTAGTCAACAAAAAATGCACAAATCGCGACACATCCAGAAAACATAATTATTAGGCACTTGACCCGGTGGCTACTCGATTCGGATTGAAATGAATTAAAAAGTGCAAAAAACAGAGCAAAGAGAAAAGAATCCCCTTACTTGATTAGATATCAGAAACGAAAATAATTCCAAATAAAATAAAAACCTATTCAAGAAATGCCCTATTGATTTGAGATTGTTTTTAAAAAACTAGCGTGTATGCGTCACGTAAATGATTTTCACTTAACTTTTCCTCATTAATTAAAAATCAATATTTTGTAAGGAATAAAATATAAAATAAATATTTAATAAACAAAATAACAAATAATCATCTGATTGTAATAAATTTCATCACAGATTTACAAAATCAAATTTAGTTCTACGGGTGTTATGTATGACCACCTATTAATTAAGAGAAATTTTGACAAAATCAATAATATTTTTAAAATATATAAATGTTTACTATAATAGGTTTCATTGTTGTCCGAAACTCGGTATTTTTTACTTTTTTTTTATCAAAATAGTTTTATCCGTTTGTGAGATATTTTGAAAATAGGAATCAAAAGGAAAAAAATCTTTAAGTCAGAGGGGTCTTGAATATTTTGGCTTACGCGGGCTACATTTGAAGAAAGAAAAAAATTCCTCAGATAAAATACCATATATATAATACTTAATAATTTCTCCGATTTTAATAATCAAAAAAGATAATTAATAATATGGTATAATGATATCCACCAAAACAAAGAACGAATAATAAGAAGGAATAAATAAATAATATATATACAGATATATCATCTCGATATATATGTGTGTATGTTTATTTGCATCAAGCAGAGGACAACCTCTTTGTTTCTCTTTGTAAAACAAAGAACCAAAAATGACAAAGCATTATTAACATTTGATTTCTATTTGTTCAGAATTATTGTTAAAAATCATTAAGCACATCAAAAAGTTTTAATTACTGACATAATAAATATTTTTGAAAATTGAAATATGAGATGAAGATTGGTATTTAAATAATAAGAACTTCATTATTTTTTTACCACATTGTACCTACTAATTTTTATTCTTGAAATTAGCTTCTCGTACCTTCATGTAAATACATACTTAAAAAGTGATATCATGTAGCAATATTTGTTTATGGCTAGATAATTATTATAAAATTCTAATAAAGATATATTCATATAGAAATTGTTGTAGTTCTATATATTCAATCAAAACGTTTGCAGGTAAAAATCTATCTATCTAGTGAAAATGGAGTCAAAAATAGAAAAAAATGATGATTATTTTTCCAGAAATTTTGAAATCTAGTTCCAGATAGAAAATTTAAAATTTCGAAACATTTTCAGAATATTTTCAGATTACTTATTTTAGAGAAAAAAATTATCAGGCCAAATTTTACCAGAAATATTTTCCAGTTAGCAAATATAAATCTCCATGTTTTAAGGAAGTTTATGATGGGCTGCATTCAGTACAGTGCTGGGCCGCATGCAAATTGGACAGCCCTGGTCTACACTATTGAAACATTCTGTAATATATAATAAATAAATAAATAAAATAATTTAAATATAAGATTACCTATATCATATACAAAACAGCCCTGAGCTTGGCAATCACGGGCCCAAGACTCAGAGGGCAGATCAAAGCTTTTTCACATTAATATTTACTAGTATTAAATAAATATTTTTTTTAATTAAAAGCTTTAATTGAAATCATTCATTATTTTATTATATTATTATAAAAGCAAAAGGTTATGAACCAACAGATAAATGAAATTGACTAAATAAGATCGCTTTCTTTATTTTGATATTGATTTTCTTTTTAATGAGAATTTTACGATCCCAAAAAGTTATCTGGCGCCCTCTCGAGGGGTCGCGCCTATAGTTTGCGCTCAGGGTTGATGCGATTCAGAAATTAGTGATGTGATTGATATACTGTCCCCTTGGTTCGTTGGCTGGCCATAGAAGCGTCTCAGCTCGTTACCTTTCTTATTCCCAATGGATTTCCAGCACCTTTTCCCGGTGAAATTGGAGAGTAACCAAATAAACTCATTCGGGAATAGGTTTTACTTCCTTTAAGACTGATATGTTCACAAACACCTTCATCTCGACCTCTTCCTCTGAACACTTTCTTCTTTTTGTTATTGCAAAAAGGCTCTGTCATGAATTATGTGTGCTGCGCCTTCGAGGTGTGCTCCTTTATTTCGTTATCATTAAAAAAAGTAAATATATCCGCTATCAACTGCTTGTATATGTTGCAGTAAAAACCCATTTTTAGTAAGAACATGTTTTTACTAGTTAAAACGAGTTTCACTAAATACCTTTATAGCAACTAGAATTTACTGATGTTGGTTGAGTTTGGTTCAGAGGTCTAGAATCTTCATTTTTGAATTTCCACCTCATTTTGGGTGTTTATTTTCAAAATTTTTTAAACGAAAATGAAAACAATTACATCCTCTACAACTTCGCTTCTAATTTTTGAAATTTTCATTTAAAAACTTTTGAAAATAAACACCCAAAATGAGGCGGAAGGTCAAAAATGAAGATTCTAGACCTTTGAACCAAACTCAACCAACATCAGTAAATTCTAGTTGCCACAAAGGTATTCAGTGAAACGTGTTTTAACTAGTAAGAACAGGTTCTCACTACAAAACGGGTTTTTACTGCAACATATACATTTATCTGTAAATCAATGAAAAATTAAACATAAATCAGCAGGTCTCAATTAATCCTGTTAAATCCAAGGACCAGTTTGACACGCTTATTCTCTTCCTTGAAACAAATTTCTTCATCTAATTAAAAATAGAAAAATAATTAAATGAATCATTGTTGATTTTCGCCACCCTAGGGAGAAATCATGTTGAATAGAGTATGATGACTCCGGCCCTTCAGTCCCCTTGGTAAGCACTCGGTTCTTTTGGTGAAAACGAGTTTTTAAATGCAAAAGGCGATTTGAAAGGAAACAGAAAACGAGCAGGAAAATTCCCATTGAAAAACGAAAAAGGTACTACAGTTTGTTTGGGGGGATCCTCTCAAAATTCAAGTGACTTTTCAGTGATAACAAGAGAATATGAGACTAATTTTCTATTAGTCTTTCTTCAAAAGGGAAAATATTTCCCCTCTTTATTAATGTATTCATTTAAATCATTTAAAATTACCTTCATTAAATATCATTCCAACACTAGGAAGATTCTTGAATCGTTTTGATCTTTAAGCTACGTACACATTGGACGATCATCTATCTATTCCAGCAGCCCACCGAATAAAAATAAAACAATAAAATGTTTGAATCGACCGATAATCGTCCAATGTGTACGTAGATTAACATACATACATACATAGCTTAATCTAATTGTTACTTTGGTTTCATTGTTAAAAAAATTGTTAATTTACGTTAGGAAATTTACAAGATTGCGTATTGGCAGGGTGCGCGACGATAACGACATCTGACGGCTGCATTAAATCATGCTCTAGAGCCGTGAAAGAGGTGGTAAATGTTTATAAAATTAATTTATTTTGCATTAATAAATAATGTAAAAAATTTTTTAAGAACCTCAAAGGAAAAGTGCAATACCGGTAGTGAATAAAAGATATTGAAACATACAAAAAGTATGTATGGAATTGTTACTAAGTAATAAAGTTTATTATCGGAATAAGGTTATCCGGCGTTAGCAATGGAAATAATGGTTGTAATAACATGAGAGGTTTAATAAGTAAAAATCAAAAAATCAAAAAAAATCAGCATAGTCAAATGAATATTTTAAATAATAATTTATTTTCAATTTATAAATTGTCTTTTATTAGCCTTGGGCTTAAAATTTTCAGGCAACGATGAATGTCAAACAAGGTTTGAGGCAGTATCTCACAAGATATTATTTCAACCTCAAGCAATGAATAAAGGCAAATCACTACACGGCTGGTCATGTCATAGATGTCAAAGAATTTAGACAATGTGGCAAAAGTTATCTAATAAAATCTAAAGTAATTAAACAAACGTCTGTTACTTTAGCTCCCTATGATACTATTTTGCATGTAAGTTGAAAAAATGAAAAAATTAACATAACGAGATCAAATTTTATAAATATTTTTAAATTTAAAACAAATTTTAATTTGCAGAGTACACATGTTGCCAAGTTAGGTTATTTGCTACTTACTTTTTCTCTTAACTGCATTTATCCATTTCTTCCGTTTTCCTAATTTCCAACTAGCAACTGGAAATGTATACAATTTCCAGTCACTATTTCTTCCTGTATTTTTACAATTAACTACACAAAAACTATTATGCACCATTTTTAATATTACTTTTTATTTGTTTACCCTGAACGTGAGCATGATTTAACGAAAATTTGACCACAACGATCGCTGCGATCTATTCAGTTGTCCCCACCATGCACAATAGTAAAAAAATACTATAATGGTAAAATCACATTATATCAATGCAAAAATACAAAAATAAATTGTAACTTTACTTTTTCTTGTATTAATTACATACGTATTATTCAAAAATATGTTGTAAGATTGTAGGTATAACTAAAAAGTTTTAAGGCCGGACTTGCCATTTTTATACTAGTAGTAAAATTATATATACCTATATAATGAAAGTGATGATAGAAGGAGTTACACCAAAAAGGTGCATCGCCTAAAGGCCTAGGTTGGCCCCTCCATCGTGAAAAGAATAAGAGGAGGGGATTTTATGGGCTGGACAGGGGTCAAAGGTATCTGTGGATATGGGTCTTAAACAGTTGAAGGTTATAAGTCGCGGGGAAGACGGTGGCTGGGAGCGAGTTCCATTCTCTAAACAATTTTTAACAATGTGGTCTTTCTAGGCAAAAAAATATAAAAATTCAATTTTCTTTCAAATTTCTAAAATGATTGCACAATTAACACCATTTTTTATTTATTCCACGATGAGATCATTTGGTTAAAAGTTCATGTGATAAATAGCATAAGTCCTGATTCGGCTAATTGGATGACATTTGAGCAAAGAGAACGAGGGATTTCAATAAATAAGAAAAATTTGCTTTTTTTTCATTCAACCTTGTAAGAATGCAACCTAATTATCCATTTTGTATTTTTCTCCTTTTATAACTAACTATTTTTATAGTATTTTTTTCAGGCGCAGTAGCAATCTCAATGAAAACAATATACGTATACATATTTATTAGTGCATTATTCAAACATATATCCCTGAATTTTAAAAAATTGAAAATGATTATGTAAATATTTTATGCATGTTTTTTTTTAATTAAAGGTTCTTTATGCTATGTTGTTTTATGAACACATTTAGTAATACATTAAATGAAATATATATGGTAATAGATATTATTTTACTTTACGAAGAAGCATTGTAAATTTGTAGAAAAATATTCAAATGTTTTACCTTTCAAGGTCGCTTGAGTTCAAACAAGATTTTTTTAATGCTCGTGTGTTTTGAATGCATTCTACCTCAAGAGAGTATTAAAAAAAAATATATTTATTATTTTTTTTTACTATCACTTGATCAAATTTCAGTTGGAATCAAATCACCTTAACTCAAAATTATTAATATTTTTGACCGACTTTGAAAAAAAGGAGGTTATCAATTCAACGGAATGTGACACCACTATAACCCGTTAAATAATAATTCCTTTGTTTAATATGTTTCACTATAAACCAACACCGCTTTCCCTAAACTTTATTGTTTTTTTTTTGTTTGAACATTTATTTCTCTTTACCATGTAGACCGATATGGATGATTTTTTTTGCATTGGGTTCAGTCTCGTACCCGATTGGTCCCGTTTTTTTTCATTGGTATTGGACCATTTTTAATAGTTATGGTGTCTTGTGTGTGATTTTTTGTAGAAGTTTATGTTTTGCTTCGATTGCAATTAAATTTTATATTATAATTTTTTAGCCCTTTTAAAATATTAAGAAATTATGGGAAAACTAAAAAATAGTAAATTAAATAAATACTATTAAAATCGATAAATAATCAAATTATTATACATATTACCGGTAGTTGTCTTTTTTGAATTCTATTATAAAAATATGAGGGTTGAACCGCGACCTAATATCGTGTACACCTACTTCCACTTCCACTTTCATTTCCAAGTAGATGAAGGGGCTAATTCCAAAATAATTCCACATAATTCCAAAGAAGTGTACACCTAATAATTCCAATAGCGATTCACCTCTCGGAAAAATACATATTATTTCATTCTTTATGTTAATTATGAGAAAATCGTTCATGTTATGAATCTAAGTAAAATACTCATAATATATATTTAATTTTTTGTATAATACAGATATTTCATTTGATTATTATTATTTATTTATTTTTTTGACATAGCTTTTTAAATATTATAGCATGTTTAGTGCAGATCTGCAGATTACTTGTCTTTGAGTGACCCTCATATTAATAAAAAAATTCACAATAAAATACATAAACTAATTTAAAGTAATAAAATAAAAGTTAATTAATTAATATTCATTTTTTGGATTAATTTTCAACATTTTTTAAAGCAAACTAATAAATTTTTCTCCTGATTTATCAAAATTAAAACAAGAAACAAAATTAACCTAAAAGTTCCGGAAGTAAAGTATTATATTTCCTGTTACGATTTAAAAAAAAATTATAGACTGCAAAGAATTTTGGATAAACTTGATATTGAATCGTTTAGAATTCATTCTGATTACCATAGATATAAATGAATTTTTGTAAAATTTTTAAATTGTCTTAAATTCTCATCCCATAAATTAGGTATATAAATTTTTGTACAAAATTTTTATTCCATACTTTGGTTTTCATCATTAAGGCCTGCTTTTCATTTCTTTCGAATATATATGTTTTATAATGAGGTCGGGATTTAAAAAACATCAATTTTTAACGACTTTTGTTTTATAACTTATTCTCATATTCTCATTAGCCTCTAAACGGCTCACATTCTATGAACTCAAAAAATATCCTTAGAGGTGCTTTCCAGAAAGCGCTGGAAGTAAATGGATTCTTAAAGTGAACAAAAACGTTGATGCGATATCTCGTACCTAGTTTTAAATCAAATTCATATTTTGTTAAGTGAGGATGATGTAGGTTCTAGGTGAAATAACTTATAAAGTTAAAAATAAATTTTAAAATATAAATTACTAGGTAGGTTTTACTTCTAAACTCCTGAAGATGGACACACAACGCTGAAATATATATAGAGTCATATTGTCTTTTATTTTGTGAAACTTACCAAATAATTTATATTTTAAAATTTCTTTTTAATTAATTCATATTCTTTAAATGTTACTGAAGGAGACAATAAAAGAGTGTGTCTTTTGCTGGAATTATAAATTTTATTTATTTATAACGAGACTATAGTTTAGTGAAAGATTTTAAACTTTCATTCATAAATTAATTCCTGTGAATACATTGTAATAGATTGATGAAGAGGGCAAAGCCCTCGAAACTATAGTCTCGTTATAAATAAATAAAATTTATAATTCCAGCAGAAGACACACTCTTTTATTGTCTCCTTCAATATATAAAAATTCTGCTACTCTCGGCAAAAACTTTCAATTTAATTTAAATGTTACGTTTATGAGTTATCGTGACTACAGACACATACCTATACCAATGGATTTTGGGGCTTTTTTGAACTCGAGAAACCACAGGAGACGAACTTGCAATCTAACTAAAGATATATTGCCCCGAGGGGTGAACCGCAACATGATATCATGTACACCTACTTACACTTACACTTTCATTTCCAAGTTGAAGACAATAGATGAAGAGGTATTATCTAATGAATTCCAAAATAATTTCACATAATTCCAAAGATGTGTACACCTAATTCCAATCACTGTTCACCCCTCGTATTGCACTCTAGCAAGAATTCGAAAAAAAATGAAAGTGAAATTTAAAAAATTGGAAATAAAATACTTCAAAAAATCGATTTCCGAAGATGCCATCGCAATACTTTACTTATTCTATAAAGTGATAGTAAAGACAAGTATACAACTCCACCAACGTAAAAATATCAGATATGTTTATGTCCGATATAATATTTAGGAATTGTTGAGTGGTTGCTTTTAAAATGATTGTCTTTTTCCAAGACCCCATACTCAAAATATTTATAGCAGCAATAAGTAATGTCCGAGGCGAGGGGGAAAGGACCATCAGGTGGTAGAAAACATTTTTCCCTAGTAAACGGTAGGGTTTCTAAGAGAGCTGCTTGTCTTATATCCTAATCTATTTCTGTCTAAGTGCACTCGATAGTGCTATCTGGCATCAGTGAATGGATATGCGTTTTGATATGTAACGGGACGGAGGCTTTTACTGCATTTCCTACAAATGCCAGTCAAGGTAAGAGAGGGGTGCTGGAATGCAACGTGACATGTCTGATCGCCATTAGCAGTATACTGGCAAGCCAGGCAAGCAAGCAAGCCTTTGCCTTCCTATAGCAAGAAGACCCAGCCATTCTAGCCCGAAAAGGAAGAGAGATTGTAAACGTCTCTCTCGATTGAAAGAAATGTAGCAGGGAAAATCAAAGAAAGAATATTGAGTTAAGTAACAAAAAAAAAACCAACTTTATATTCCGAAAATATATTACCTAATTCGATTTTGATCAAGCGATATTCAGATTGTATTGATAAATGGTCGGGGTGAAGAGCGATTTTTACACACAATAGATTTGATTATTTATTCTTCTTTTTAAAGAATGAAAAGTACATTTAGAAGAAAATCCATCACCGATAGAATACTTGTGATTAAACTTTGAATGTAAAAAAAGTGAACACTTTTTTATCAACAGCGTTTTATTTAAAGTGATAGATAATTTTTTTGTAAAATCTCAATTGTAATAAAAAAATAATTAAAAAAAAAAATGAAAGAAAAGGAAGAAATCGTCAAGACTCGGGATGCTATTATAGTCGAGTTAAATTGTGTTTTTACCCGTAATGTTTTGGGGTAGTTTTGATTTCTTCCATCCTATATGTTTTTTAGTGTGCTGAATCCGAATTAAAGGTTTGCTAACAAAATTTCGTGACGGAACATTGTAAAAAATCTCATTTTTTGGCGGTTTTTTACTTATAACTCGAAAACTAATAACTTTTCCTAAAAACCTTGCAATTCAAAATGAAAGTACATAAAATTCCCTACAAATTTTATCATTTAGATTTTTTTCCCGACCGACCGACCGTTCAGGGTCAAGTTAAAAATTGGCCTATTTTGACTCTCTCCGCAAAAACCCGCCATTTACAGCCCAAAACTCAAATCTATTGTTAAAGGTTTTCAATTAGTGAATTCCTCCAGTTCGCATATCACATATTTCCATACTTCAGCACACCAAAATACATATAAGATGGAAGAAATCAAAACTACCCCAAAAATTTCTCGAGAAGGGCCCTTTTGAGCCCAATTTAACTGGACTATTAGTAAATTTTTATGAAATAGCAATTTTATGTCAACAAACGGTTTGAGCTAGAAAGCTGAAACCTGAGACAAAGGCACGTTGCTAGCTTTTCTAATCTATTTCACCGTTCAAGAGCTCTCCGTATTTATTTCTAATTTTCCGCATTTTTCAACTAAGCTAAGCTAAAATCACTTCTTCGTTTTGTAAATACATACATTTTGGCCCAAAAACGAAGTTTGGCCGAACCTTCGTTCTCACGTTATCGGAATCCAAACAACGCGAAAGACTGGGCAAAACAAAAAGACAGAAAAAGTATCTAATACTTGAAAATAATTTTTCTACACGTTTTAGGCATTTCTAAACTCAAATAAACAAAACAAAACAAAATTTTTGAAATATTCTGAGTTAATTCAATAATAATCCTTTCCCACCGTGGCCTTCATTTCTCAATTGTAAGAAGTAAAATCTTACATTAAAACAGTTATTATTAAAAAATAAATATTATAATATGTTGATCAATAAAAAAGCATTCCCATGAGGCTGAAGAGGCAATTTAAATAATTTACTACGTAAGTATATTTGTAGTATAAACATGTTTCAGCAATTCTGGAGTTATTGTCCAAGTTTTGTTTTAACGCCATAGATTGTCGATTTTGAGCATATCTACACTGTTAAAAAAAATTGTAAATTTACTATACCCTAGTATATTTACAATACGAATAGATAGGAAATTTACAAGATTGGGTATAGTTAAAAAAATACTATATTAAATTGTAAAATCACATTAACTCATTGCAAAAATAATATACAAAAATAAATTTACTTTTTTCTTGTATTAATTAGATACGTATTAGTAAAAAATAGTTTGTAAGATTACAATACTGGTATGTAATAAAATATTACTAAAAAGTTTTGAGGCCAGACTTCCCATTATTTATAGTAAAATTATATAAGAAATTTTTAACAGTGTAGTTTAGTGTTGAGAGGATAATCTCTTTTGAGGTTAGGTGACCGAAGGGTAATTTTACCCCATTGAGATGGTAGGATCATTAGCGTATTATGCGGTGTTTGAGAGCCTGATATCCCTACACAAATATCTAGGAAATGGTGGAAACAGAACTTATCCCAGGGCCAGAAACAGTGACCCTATGTCCATAGACAGACGCTCTGACCGTTAAGCCACTGATCAAAGAGATTCAAAGAAGAGGTTTAATAGAAGATAATAGAATAATTAAAGATGATGGTACAAGAAACGAAAGTTGAAGTAGCTATTTGAAATAATAGGCCTACTTAATATTTCTTAAAAATTATTTATTTATATTTTATTTGAAGGTTTATAAGAGGAAATAAGGACAAGTTTTTTGAGTGATTTTTTTATTTTTCAACCAACGTTTCGTCGACTTTGCCGACCTCTTCAGGTTTCAAACAGTTACATCACACATTCCTCTAAAATACATTATTTTTCTTTATCTCTATTTCCAATGAAGAACCATCAGAAACTTAAAAAATTCAAAAAATTCGGAACATTTTCATAAACAATTTTTTTTTTTAGTTTTAAAACAATAGAACGGTATCATTTCACTTATCTATCTTCACACATACATAGAAATATCAAATTTTAATTTTTAAATTTGATATTTCTTTCTGTGAAGATGTATAAATCAAATAATTACGTTCTATTGTTTCTAAAACTGTTTATCTAATTCAATTGTTAGTAAAAAAAGAAAAGAGAAAAAATTTGTTTATGTAAATGGGCCGAAGTTTTTGAATTTTTAAGTTTCTGATGGTTCTTCATTGGTAACGGAGATAAAAAGAAAAATAGTATTTTAGACGAATGTTTGATGTAACTATTTGAAATCATGAAGAAGTCGGCAAAGTCGACGAAACTTTGGTTGAAAAATAAAAAAATTCGGGTGTGCTTAAGACCACACGACAGATAGCATATATAGCCTATATAGCATTTATAATTCTAATATCCTAAAATTATTTTTTGAAAAGGATTAATTAATATATTTTCCGACAATGATTGAACTGGTACTAAACCATAGCCCAACCGTGACGCGTGACAGCTCAATCTCATTTACTGCCCAGGAAAATAAAAATGTACATGAGAAGCAAAAATTCAAATATAAGAAATTAATTTAAGCTTAGAGTAAATGCTGCAGCGCCATCTGTGCCTAGGCACAGACCCAAACCGTGACGCGTGATGCTTGACGGCTCAATCCCATTTACTGCCAAGTAAAATAAAAAGTGTGCAAGGAGCGCCAAAAGAAGTTATCACTTCAAAAATCTCACAAAAAACTTTTCCTTAATTCCCATTATAAACTTTCGAATTAATACACATTAAGTACAAAAATTATAATAATATTTATATTTTATCAAAGTGCTGAATTAACTTGAACTTGGCCAGTTGAGTTGACTGTGTTTTTTCTAAAACAGGACATGGAATTTGATTTCCAACTTGAAAACTTCCAGAGGAATTTTGCTGATCAGTTCGCATTTTTTAAATAAATTATTAATCACTCACAACTAAATAAAAAAAAACCTGACATTCACTTAAAGAAATTCAAAGCTATGATAAAACATGACGTTACTAATATTTTATTTTCAGGAATACTTATTTCTAGTTGAAATTATTTTTACACTATGAGCTAACCCTTGCGTTTCTATTTGAAAAAGCTTGAACATTTCATTCCATTATTATGATACTTTCATTGTAGTACATATAACGAATTGCTTATATAATATTCAATTTTGAATATTTATGAGTTGGCTGACTAGTTTTAACTCAAATATATATTTTACTTATACTTTAATAACATTAGATAATAAGAGAAATAATAATCTATTGGAGAAACATTATTTGTGTAGAGATTTACTGTTTCTCTAATAATTTTCAAAGATCATAAATTGTAATTATGTAATTCTGTGAATGTAAGAATTTCTAAATTTTTTAACACATAGAGATTCAATCTTTTTTTAATTAATATAGTCTTTTGAGATAAATGATTTCAAGTACTAGTATTATTTTTTAAGCCGCACTAATCCATTATTATTCCAGCGAAACCCATCAAGCAACACAGTAACATACAGATCTTACTATCTTAAAAAAACCAGACCGTAGTATCTATATATTATCCATCTCCTGATAATCTTGGCTAGTGGTCAATTTAACCATATTGTAAATACAATCGTTAGATTTCAGCCAGTTGGTTTCTAAATTTAAGTAACTGCTATCTGACGGCTAGATGATGAAGAAATTGGCATTCAAATAAATTCGAAAATGTGGCTAGCCAAATTTTCCCAATAAAATTTAAAAAAATGATTAAAATAAAATAAAATATAAAACAACATTGTTGTAAATATCGATATGGGAAGGGAGTATTTATTTCTCGATGCTCAAATAATTGTAAAATAAAAATAATAATGTAAATTTTACCATTTAACCAATTTTTTAGTAATTTGGAATTAAAACATTTTGGTATTAAATGAAAAGCTGATTTTTCAGCAGTTTTTTAATTTAAAATGGTGTTTTTTTTTAATTTATCCATATTATTAATTAAAAAAACCACTATTTAAAATTAAAAAAACTGCTGAAAAATAAGTTTTTACTTCATACTTATAAGAATCCTTAGCACCACCGCAAATTGAGATAAAACTTTTTGTTAAAAAAAAATGTGACTAGCCCTAAAATCTAATAACAAATAAAAACCATAAAAATTAAATGAAATATGAGCTTGTGTTTTCAGTATACTGGTTTCTATTTAAATATGGACTATAGGTTAACGATTTAATTATTATATGTTGTAAGTTAAACAGAATTTTGCGCGACCAATATTTGGTGCATACAACAGTCCCAATTTCAGTCATGTTGCGTGCATCTTCCCGGGATTCAATGTGATGGTCTAAAGAAGAATACCGAAAAAAGCAGACCTTTTATCTCTACAAAAAATGCAATGGATACCTATACTGATTAATAGGACGAAAAGAATATAAACATTGATTTAATTAACCATCTATTTAATTAAATTTTCTGATTTTAATTATATATCTATGTATCAGAGTGGGTTGGTGACTTTTCAACCAGGGGATGCTGTCCAAAAAAGTAAGTACCCTTTATTTTTTGAAATTTTATTTTAATCTTCGCTTTTTTTTTGTAAATTTCATCATTTTGATTATTTTTCAAAATTAATATTGGATTTTTTAAAAATATATTTTGGGACTTTCGCCCCAACGGATATTGCTTTATGTGAGGGAGGGTAGGAGTCAGAAATTAAATCTTGTGACTTAAACTTCACAGTCCCTGAGATGAAAATCGACACAATGAATCAGCCTGTCCCATAAGAACATCTTAAATTTTTTCCTAATAATAAAGTACTAGAATAAAGTACTAATGCTCGTGGATCGATATGTTACAAAAACTAATTAGTTTGTTAAAGTAATAGGTACTATTGCTATAAGCACGCTTAATTAATTCCGATCTTATATATTGAGAGTTCATAGAAATGGATTAGTCCAGAAATTCTCGAATCGTCTTTATTTATTCTTTTTTTGTAATAATTCTATTTTAATTTTTATTCGATATAAACTCGTCTGAACTTGTCTTTGATATGCTTGAACTGGAAGATATAACAGGCAGGGACTTCAAACCTTATATCGGTGCCCTTTTCGGAAAAATCATTCATTTTAATTGTCCCTTGAAATTATGCAACAATTTTATTTTATTTCGAGAAACAATATACTTTTTAAAACAAAAAAATGTTGTTTATAGAAATACTTGAGATAACGGATAATAATTTGAAAATTTAAAGACCCTCTGAAATTTTGAAGTCGACCTTTTATATTTAAGAAAATACTCTATATGTTTGAAATTCATCCACAGCATCCATGGACCGCCCACCACTGCTAATATCTATGTTTCTATATCTATAGTTATAATCGGCTTGCGCGTCGACGCCGACCTGATTTTTTTTTAATTTTAAAACCCACTAATAGTTCATGACAAAAAAAGTTTCTCTTATTAAAAAACACGGACTAAAAATATTATCGCAAGCTCAAGAAGATGAAGTAATAGAGTCGATGGTGGGGAATTAATCTCCGAAATCGAAGCCTCAAATACAATGTATACATTATTTCATATAAAATAATTGGTTCAATAAATTAATTGATTATAAAAAATTATTAAGTCAAGGGACCGTTGCCCCCTGGCCAGCAAGATGCCCGCTGAAGGCGGGCTTTGCAATTGGTATATAAATAAGCTATTGCAGGGGAATATGGAAAACAATTAATTATTAAAGTGAAATGAAAATACCAGTTAATTTCTTTTTTCTTTTGTCAAAACAAACCCTTAAAATATCGTAACTATCAATAAAATCCTTGAAAAATATATATTTTTTATATTTTTAGGTCAATTTTTTAGATTCACTACAGGGAAGTAAGTATATCAGTCTTGTTATTGGGATGAATGTTTTTTTTTGTTCTCGGTATATGTCACATAAGAGAAAGAGAAAAGTCATCCTAACATGTTAGATTATAACCGTTCATCAATGTCATTTCTGAGTAGATTCTGGTTTTAATTCATTGATAAATATCCTAATGATTTATAAATGAACTTCAGGCCTTTCAAGACACATGATACATGGAAGATGATTCGATAAAAAAAAAAAAAAAAAAAAAAAAAATCTATAGAAAATATATTGAACAAGAGAAAACCTCTTTTCCGAGCAAATTGTTTTAGAGATGCAGGAGGGTTTCTCTAAATTAATTTAAGCAATGATAAAAAAAATATTTCAAAGTTATATATCAATATAAGTGAAATGGAAGCGAGAGCAAAGTAGAAGAAAAAAAATCAAGATCAGATTTTTCTTCCTTTTGTACAAACTTTAAGCTTCATTTTTATTTATTCGAATGTTTTATATAGGGAGAACTTTTTAGGATAAAAGAAAAACAATTTTTCGATAATTGTAATATATTTTTCAAAAGATTTAAATTTAAGTTTAATAATCTTTTATTGTTTTTTAGAAAGAGATGGGTTATAAATTTCTCTCTTATACGCAATATTCATTTGAACGAAACAAAAGTGATTAAGACAAGATACCCGAGGGAAGAGTGTAAAATTAAACAGAAGTCCAATAAAAGGTTAGGGGCAGAAAATAGAAGGGGAAAAAAACCCCAAAGAAGGGAAAACAAAACCGATGTAATGAAAAAATAATAATAAATAAAATTTCGAAATCTCCAGCTGCCTCTGTCTAACAGAAATCCAATAAACTGGTGGTCGCTCATCGTATTCGTAAACCAACACAGATGAAAAGGTCGTAAACTGGCAAACAGAGGCATTCCGAGCTTCTCGTGCACAATCAAGTTGCAATATCTCAATTAGAGGGCACGGATGCGGATTCCGCCGGTTATTAATTATCCGCGCTCGCATTCTCGTGGCCAATACACGGCTGAAACTTGCCAAGTTGGCTTCCAGGCGTTTATCTTGCATTTCAATAAACAGCAATGGGAAATGAGCCATCGATCAGCCAGGGCCTGACACATCGCAGCCGAGTGCCAGCCAAATTGTCAATAAATAGAATTAATAAATCTAGGTCAAAAACTACATAAACATGCAATATTAACTACGCGTCGTAATAATCACGCTTGTAAAGGCATTAATTGCAAACAAATTTAAATGCATACAAACGAGCTCGGTTTAATATGTTCACGATTATTTGAATCAGCTGCGAAATAGAAACGCTTTTCTATTCTATTATATATGTTCGATCGAGTTGGAGTTTTTAATTAGAGTAGACTACTACGGCACGCATTTCGAGGCCTGGGAAACGAGAAAGGAGGGAGAATCTACTGAATGAACGTAATAGTGAAATAATTAATGAGCAGTTGTAAAAAAAGAAATGAATGAATTGAAATCCTGAATAACGGCACCAAATGCCAACCGACATTATATATTCAACTAAGATAAAGGAGGAAAAATGAATATGGATATTTTCTTTAGAAATCTACAAAGAAGAGAAAAATTAGCAGAATGAAATTATTGCTCGTATTTAGAAAAAAGACCAATTGTTTTGGAAAAAGATTTCGAAAATTTGAACTTTTTTTTTGGTTGAAAGAATTTTATAAGAATTTTGTTTTTAAGGTAGTTAGTTCTTTCGCGATAATCCACACAAAAAGTTTTACTCTCGTAACCACTCTATATATGAATGGTACTAAAATTTTAGGTTATGTTTTTTTTAATATGACTGTACTTTTCACACTACTATATCCTCTTTATGAATGGATCGTTTCTAAGCCATCGATCTTATATCCCCTTCACTAAACATAATCGCCCAAATATGTTTTTTTTTATTTTTTATCAAAACTACGTGGTAAATTATTTCAATTTCTTTTTAAGTTACTCCGAATATATTATTCTAATAAATATTAGTTTTTCAACAAGATGGTGAAAGTCCTTCAATGAAAAAAAAATAATGATCATTTTCCCACCCTTTCCCAATCTACCATATATGTATTTTGATTGCAATTATTTCATGTTTGGTGTGGTAAATCGTCTTCAAATTTTAATAGTGTGTTTATTATGCTTTTAATGACTTATATTACAAGTTTCGAAGACTTCTTGAATTTTTGCATTTGTGAAAGAACTACCTTAAAATATGCATCTCTAACTAAAATCGTTAGTCTGCAATTATACTACAATTAGTATTTTTTTTGTTAAAAAATTTTTATTCGCTTTTGAGACTTCGCTATATTTAGTTGTGATCATATCAAGACCGATATACACAATTTATATGTTATATATAATAATTTTGTGTTTAATAATAGATAACAACTCTGTCTGCACTCAATGAATTGAGTTTACAAATATTGTAAGAACTAATTATTTATTTTTTATTTAATTTTTTTTGTTTTGTATTTATATTAATATATTTTATGTTGATTACAGCTCATTAGAACTGAAGATGACATTATATAATTAAAGGCATCAGGCATTAGTCGTTGAAATATATAAATAAATAAATAAAGCCGAAACTGTTTTCTACAATTAAGAGTTTTTATTCGACAGAGGCTTCCTTTACTGTTTGAATTCCTCTCTTTCCTAATTTATAAATTTTTGGACAGCCATTTTTCCTTCATCAGACATTTAAATACCATAAGTTGATATAGTCATCTGTATTGAATGACTTCTAGCATAAAGGGATTAAAATGAACACAGATTTTGGAAGTTTTTATTGTTCGGGTCCTTTTTAGTTTGTTTGTTTTTTCAAAAAGAACTGAAAAATGTTGACAAAAATTACCAGAAGCCCTAATATTAAAATGATTTAAAAATATTTTGATCATTGTTTATAAAAATGCCTGAAACGTGGAGAAAATCATTTTCAATCACGATTGATTTTCCTGGTTGTGTGTCTGTCTTTCGATACCCATGGTAAGTTAAAAACTAAGAACCCTATAAATTTTGATCTAGTATCAAATTGTTAGAATTTTAAACCCGGAGATTTTAGACTCTATAGCTTCAGAAAAATTCCAAAAATCTATTTTTTAGAATGATTTTATCGATATTTTAAGGTTTTATTGTGATAAAAGAATAAACAAATCTACTGGTGTTTTTCAATTTTACTTTATTGATTAATTATTTACCTATATTAAAATTGACTAATAGGAATCCAATTCCTGTCCGCAAGCAATTATTCTCCACTGATATTAAATTTAAAGACGCCTCATGAGGTTTGTATTGAACAGCGGTAACATCAATATCTTCTAAAGTAACGAATAGAACAGATTAAAGCCTTTACATTATTTCCTTATAACATATTTATATATTGAATAAAAGTGAAGTAAATCCATTTGACTGGGAGAAGAAAAAAATATAGCTCCGTTTAAGTTGGCCATTTTGGAAATTTGGTAATTTTTCTGTATTTATATAAGATAGGCATACATAATCTAAAAAAATAAACTAGATCCCTTCTAGACTTTATCCATAGCCATTTGAAATATTAATATGTTTATTCCTTTATTATTAATCAGATAAAAAGAATTTGTCCTTTTTTTAAAGGACTTGCTTACTGTAGAGTAAAGTAATTTAAAATGTAATTTTCATAAAAACTTTACCATATATAAATTTTGAGGGTACTCGACTTACTTTAATCGAATATTAAATTTAATCAAAATGGTTAAGCCGTTTAGATATTTAGAAAAAAGCCTTGGGGCTAGTCATACCCTTAACAGATCTGCCAATTCAGTTGTCTAACTAACAGGGGCTCCCATTATATGAAGAGTTGCTATTAAATGACCGGGCTGATGCTTCTCGGAAAAATGCCAAGTGGTCAGATGGACCAACGGGTTAACATTAGGTTGAATAATATTATCTATCTAAATTTCAAACCGCTCGATATTCAGATAAATCAGCTAATTATTGGATTATTTAAAATGATTCAAAAAAGTGCAATACGTCTAAGTAAGAGGATAGGCTCTCGCATCTTAAAGTAGAAGTAAGAAATTTCAAAGGTTAGAAAGGAGTTGAAACTCAATATAGAAGCGGAACTTGTATGATTCAAGGTTCTTTGGTCAAGGGAAAAAAGTTGCATTCTCTGGATGTCATACACATAAATGTGTTGGCGAATGAGATTGTTCAATAAATGGCAGCGGAAAAGTGATAAATATTTAATAATGGCGAATTTCGTAGAAATGAGGCTTTAGTAGGGATTAAAGACATTATTTTCTCAAAACATTTGCCATTTAACATCTGTGCAACCAGTAAAATGACCACGATCTTGACAGCTAATTTGGTTCTAAGAATAAGTTGATCTTCAGCCCACTTAACCAAAATTAGCAGTTGCTTATTTCTATAAAAAAAATGTTCATTCAAAAAGAAACGAATTTGTTTTAATAACATCGCAATTTCTGAGAAAAATTGAAATGGAGAGATTGTAAAAATGGAAAACAAATGGTGAAACTGTAGAGGCCCAATGGAAGGAAAATGCTTGGCCGTCGAGGAAGGGTGGTCCTGAAATAAGGTCGTCGTCGCATAACCCGGCTGGCCTGTCAAAAGCCGGCGGTGCGCCGTCGACAGCAATTTCCTGGACCAACGAGCTGTTGGCCGTCTTCAGCAGCAAACACTCAATGGCAAAGGAGACGAAGAACTTACCATCAAAAGAGATGAAAGAACACAATTGAGCGAGATAATTGAAAATTATTCAAGAAAAAGATTCAATGTATTCGAAAAGCGCTCAAGAGTTGAAAAGATTAATTGTTGAGGTAAGTTGCAAAATACATAGACGAATTAAGAAATAAAAAGCTTTCTAAATCATTAAGTTGAGAATATTTTCAATTGGAATCGCGAGTTGGGGGAAAATAACATTGGGAATAAACCTTTTAAGACGCATGAGAGAGGAAAGATGAATTAATTCGAGTTCATCTTCCTTAAATGAGCTTTAGAAAAGACAACTCGCTTGCTATTAATCTTCTCTTTAACAAAGTTATTTATAGAATCGGAGAATCCAATTCGAGTGGAGTTGATAAGAAATCCGCCGAGGAATGAAGCAAGCGACCGCTTCCTGTCGGAAGGACGTTGCGGTAGAGGATACTCTGACCACCACACGGCTTTCCGGAAACCAAGACATCTCCAGGATTGTGGGCCGACCCCCTCCAAGCTTAAGAGAGTAGCCTTTTTAATTACAAGATTAATATTTCGTCCTGGCCAAGCATTCGGTGAGCCATTAAAGAAATCGGCTCTTATTGGCAGAACATTGCGTCGATTGGATCGTAAAGGGGATCGTTTAGGTGGGAATATTCATTGCTTAATTTGGGGGTCATGTAGTTCAGCCCCATAGCGCTGGAAGTAATTTATTATAGACACGTGCTGCACTGGATTGTAAAACGCATATATAGCCCCAAGTCACAGGGTGCGGGACATTATTCACTGAAATCAATTTGATGTTCAGCTGTCAATATTTTCAAATGTGTCATAATATATAATCTTATTGTAATTCCATTAGTAAAAGGGACATAAACCGAATGCTAAATTATATTTTAATTAGAAATGTTTCAAATAATATTGAAATTAATTTGAATCGATGAAAATAAAACAGATGTTATTTAAAATATAAAAAATATTTAGAATTTTATTTTAATATTTTTGTATTCATTTTAAACATTTAAAATTTGAAGTGTTTGTAAATGCACCACTTATTTTATTAGATTTAGAAAAATATATTAGAAAAAATTTTCTCTTCGGAGAGAGACGGACTGGTAGAAATTTCAATTGATAAGTGATGGAAAGGCATGCCAAGGATAGTGAAAAAATTCCCTCAAATAAAATAGATTTATTGGAAATTCATTTTTTCCTCACTCGATTGATGACTCTGTTGAAAAAAGGACAAATTTCGAGGACTGCTAGAGAAGAGAAGGGAGAAATATTTTGTATTTTTCCCTCAATGACCCCTTTTAAATCTCGAAGGAGGGAAAATCCTCTGAAACGTTGGTTTTTGAGGGAGGAGAAAAATGAATTTCCAATAAATCTATTTTATTCGGGAGAATTTTTTCCACTATCCTTGGGCTGCCTTTCCATCATTTCTCAATAGAAAAATATATATATATATTTTTTTTAATTTAATAAAAATTTTCAATTAACAATTTCAACCAGCATTCAGTACAGCAGTCAACCCCGTGATTTTTCTAACGTGATACATATATCGGGTGTTTTTTTTAGAGGTATAGAACTTCGAATTGAAATAAAACACAAGAAAATCGTTTTAATGTCCATCAATTTGGCTTTATTGGAAGGATAATTTTATGCCATTAATGTTTAAATATGATTTCGGGCATGTGGCCGCCGCGGCTGGCTCGAATAAATCCAATTCTACAGGTCCAATTTTCAACCACTTTTTCGAGCATATGGGGCCGTATGTTGGCAATAACGCCACGAATGTTGGCTTCCAAGTCCCCTAACGTTTCTGGTTTGTTGGCGTAGACGAGCGACTTCACATATCCCCAAAGAAAATAATCCAATGGTGTCAAATCACACGATCTTGGTGGCCAATTGACAGGTCCATTCCGCGAAATTATGCGCTCATCGAATGTTTCCTTCAATAAATCGATTGTGACGTGCGCTGTGTGGCATGTAGCGCCGTCTTGTTGGAACCAAAACTCATCCACATTCATGCCATCCAATTCGGGAACAAAATAGTCGGTTATCATGGCTCTATACCGGTCTCCATTAACGGTAACTGACTCTCCAGCATTATTTCGGAAGAAGTATGGCCCAATGACTCCACCAGCCCATAGAGCACACCAAACAGTCAGTTTTTGTGGATGTAATGGCGTCTCAAGGGTCTCATGTGGATTCTCTTCACTCCAAATGCGGCAATTTTGCTTGTTGACGTAGCCAACATTCGTGGCGTTATTGCCAACATACGGCCCCATATGCTCGAAAAAGTGGTTGAAAATTGGACCTGTAGAATTGGATTTATTCGAGCCAGCCGCGGCGGCCACATGCCCGAAATCATATTTAAACATTAATGGCATAAAATTATCCTTCCAATAAAGCCAAATTGATGGACATTAAAACGATTTTCTTGTGTTTCATTTCAATTCGAAGTTCTATACCTCTAAAAAAAACACCCGATATATTACGCATTTAGTCAGTGCATATTACCTATATATTTATTTATTATACGAGCTTTTTGTGCGTGCCTTCGGCACGCCCTCGAAGCTCGGCCCTCCGAGCTGGTGCCCTGGCGGGCAGCGTCTCGGTCCAAAATTTTTATTCCTCTTAAAAAACCACACTCCAAATGTATACCCGTAAACTACCGAAAATACATCGCCTCTTTAATTTTTGAGTGGCGAGGGGGGGGGGGGGAATAATGATCAATATATTTAATGTTTCTTAATTTGTTCTGAAGCCGAAAGTGTGAAAGATTTGTAAATAAAGTTGTGTAATCATCTTTTGTCTTGTAAGAGGCGGCCCGCTCCTCGGAGGCCCAATAAATAAAATAAAATAAAATAAAATGAATTGGAGTCTTTCATTTCAAAATTCGAGTCCAAATTAGGTACAATTATATTTCAAATTTGCCTGGTTAATGAAAATCGATTGGAGTAATCAGTTTAAAATCCGAGCTGACAATTATATTTCAAATTTGCCTCGTTAATTAATATATATTTAATGTTTCTTAATTTAAAATCTATTGGTGTTTTTTCATTTTCATTCGAGTTCAAATGAATACAATATTATCTCAACACAAAGTCTAAATCAAAAATATATAGTTTTAGTAACAGAAATCAAGATATAAATATTAATGTTGCATTGGTGTAATCGCTAGAGCTGATGCCCATAGTTCAAGAGTTCGTCGGTTCGATTCTAGGCAAGAGCGTAATTTTTTTAAATAAAATTCTCTCAGCGTTGTTACAAATTAATCTAGACAAATATTTATTATATATATATATATATGTGTGTGTTTATATATTATGTGTGTTTATATACATAAAAATATAATATGGGAGTCAGGTTGGCCGAGTGTTTTTAGAGCATGCCTTCTATCAAGCTAGCGCAGGTTCAACCCTAGCTCGATGCAATTATTTGACTAGCTATAAACTGATCCTTTCAGGAGAAGGCAACGGGAAACCACCCCTGTGAAAAATTTCCCCAGGAAAATTAATCGCCGACGCTCGGAATCGAGTACCTATGGCACTTGAAAATGAATATATACTATTAGTGAATGTACAGTGTAAATTGGTGTTGATGTCAGATTATAGACCGACGAATTTTCGAAGTGAGCGGGGCTTGAACTCAGACCTCGAACTTAGTAAGAGACACTACAACATTATTGTGGATTTCATGTTTTATTGGTTGTCTTGAATATCGAAAGAAACGTTTGGGCTAAAACAATCTAGATTGCACATTTTAATGAAGAAAAAGTTTTCAGAATACACGATTTATCGACACATAGTTCTGGAGCCGTTTTCAAATGCTGTGGGAGAGGTCTATACAACGGCAACACACTATAACATTATTTTAAATCTTATTGTTAATCAAATATTCCAGCGCCTCCCAATCGATCGCAGGGATCAGTAGCTTAGTGGATATAGGAGTTAAAACTCTTATGACAAAGCATTGCAGTACACATGCAAAGATCCCGGGTTCGAGCCCCGGCTGATCCTTTTGTTTGTAATAAAAATAAACTTTTCTTCGTTCCCTAAATTTAAATTTCTTATTGTTAATGTTTACGTTTTATTTGTATAATATATAAATTATATTTTCTCTAATTTATCTGCTGTAATTAGGTATACATGGGTCAAAGAAAATCGGCTCGATTCAAAATTTAAATAATGCATTAACGAAATGAGATTAAAATTGTCAAAAAAGAATTATTTGAAAATAAAAGGTGAGAAGCAATTTAATATCCAACCACCATGGTCGAGATATCAATGGAGATAGATTGGGGAAAAAGTGACAGGTTGGATTTATAGAAGATGAAGATTGTTAAAATTATCTATTTAATATATCATTATGGATTTCTCTGGAAGAGCAGAGATAAAACGAAATATGTACCCCCAACTGATGAATAATTATATTATTAATATGTTAAAACAATTACATTTGCTTCGGAGAAAAAATTATCAGAAGCAGGATTCTCATTTGGATTCTCAATTAAACAAAACCTTCATTTGTTTTTATTATAAAGAAACACGATTCGATCATTTTCTATTCGAAAACCACTTTTTGCAAGATGGTGTATTTTTATAGACATACCTAAATGTTATAATAGCCAGCAAGTTTAATTATTACCCTTTCTTATAATAGAAATATCAATTTTAAAAATAAAAGGGATTGCAATGATGCCCAATATGCAAGTCCAGACTTGTTCCAGACTAGTAAAGATTAATTTCTTAGTTTCTATTATTCTAGGGACGGCCTTGTGACTCTAGGTAAGAGAATATTAAATCACCCTTCTTGAACTGTATCTCAAATTCATTGCAGGTAACCACAATGGAATTAAATAAATTAAAACTTTTTGGTATCGTACAATGATAGGTATTTAATCAAATAAAAGTATTTATTATATTTCGGATTTTTATTATTAAGTACGAAAAGGTAATTGGGACCAAAAAATGTACCAATTTCAGTAACAATAGGGTATTGCGCCTGATAGATAGGCATCAAATTGACGTCCAGAGATGCTATCCAATTATTGCTAAGATTCAATTCAAGGAAAGTTTCAGAAAATATATTGCTACCAAATTCATATCTCGAAATTAATTTCTCTAAATTTAAATACATTAGCGGATTTAAAAAGATTTTCTTTAAAATTTCATATTTATTATTATTATTTTTTTTTCTTGTAGGGCCTCCACCAAGGGGTGAACCGCGTCCTAATATGCTGTACACCTACTTCCACTTGTACTTCTAAAAATTTCCAAGTACTTCCAAATATTTCCAAATAATTCCAAATATTCCAAGTACTTCCGAATATTCCCAAGTACTTTCAAATATTTCCAAGTACTTCGAAATATTTCCAAGGACTTCCAAATACTTCCAAAATACTTCAAAAGAGGTGTACACCTACTTCCAATCGCGGATCACCACTCGGCTTCCACATTTCCTCTTATAGCCCTCTGATCCTCCCACGCCGGATGAGTGGTTCAGGATGTGGCCACAGCAGAACGGTATAAAAACCTTTGTATGCTGTGGGAGTTAATTATTAGAGAATTATGAAATAAAAATAAATTTAGTGTTTAAGTGAAATTCAGCAACCTTACGATCAGAACATATTGATATAATACAGAAAAGATTAAGTGAAAATAATTTATACCCATAGGTATAAGCTTTCCCTTCTTCGCGAACTAAAATTAATGGGGTAAATTTGTATAAAAAATTCACATAAATTTCGGCAGGGTGGCAATTATATTTCTCTAGCCTATTTTTTAAAACACCTGATTTTTAAAATTCTTCTATAAATAATTTTTTTAAATCTAATAAAAAAATATTCTAAGTGTGATTACACAAAAAGACATTTCGTAATCCTCCCATTTACATAAATAATCAGGCTACATTTTCAATGTTTATCCTTAAGGCCGACGAGTAGGAGCTAAAAAAAAAGGATTGGCCCTCGACTCTAGCAGCATCAAAATTACTTCCGACTCAGTTCTAGGATTTGTTAATAGAAACGACCTCGAGCATTTAAAACTATTTTGAATAAAAAATAAAAATACCTTCTTTAAGCCGATTGTTTGACTAATGTCATGAATAGGTTAGTATTTTATACTTTTCGTAAAAAACATAAAAATTCATTTCTGTCAATTGAATATTAGCTAATTCCATTGTTTTGATTCGAAAAATAAAAAAATAACTATAAGGGTGAAATATATAAAACATGATAAAAAAATATCTTTGCTTAAAGAAGCAATTTACAGGATTTGTTTGTTTTGTTGTACAACCTGACATCGGGTAATGTAAAAAGGAGAAATGATTCAGGCAGTTTCAATTCTGAAGAGAGTTAGAAATAAAAACAGGTATTATACACTTCTGTTTTATTAAAAAAAAAATATCCAAATATTTTTTTGTTTGTGATTTTACATGCTTCAAACGTAAAACCACGTGGATGATAGTACCTATAAATAATTATACTACTAATATATTTTTATGATTTTTAATAAAGGTCTAAGATAATTTTTCTTTGAGGCTTGTTATTGGGTAGGTACTTGGACTATAGAAGTTAATTTTTCAAAATGTTGCTACGTTTTGCAGTATATTTTTCTGCTTAACCTCCTCGTAATAAGTAATATATAGTTAGTATAGATTACTTATTACGAGGAGGTTAAGTTTAAAAATTGCCTAAGGAAGCAGAAAAATATACTGCAAAACGTAGCAACTTTGACTTCTAATTTATTTCAACTCCAAGTACCCCAATTCCCAATAACAAGCCATAAACAAAAAGTTTCAACATGGACGATAACAACACCATTCTAAAGATGATTTTGGTTATGAGCCCAAAATTTTAAGCCACTGTCTCTAACATCTATTGGCAATGCCTTGGGGCGTTCGCCAACCAGGAATATCAAACATATTCTTAGAGGAGAAATGTTGTTGTTCACCGTTATTAGCAAGCGCCCTAAGCGGTTGATGATTTTAGCCAATACTAGGGGCGCCCAGCTTCGCTTGTCTCCTGGTCGTAGATAAAAAATACAATATGTATCTGGATTTCAAAACTTTTTTTAATGCAATCAAATACAAGAAGGGGTGCCCCGCACCTGTAAGAAACAGCCGCTAAGGATCTCGAAAGACCCTTGCATTACTGAAGAGAAGGAAAATTTGATCAAGGGAGAGGGTGGAGGCGTAAGAAGTATTTAGCCGGACTTAGTTTTCGGTTTAAGGCATATTGTAATTTTCAGGGTTTACAGACTTTCAAGACGGGTTTTTCTAGAACAGGGGTGTCCAACCTTTTGGCTTACACGAGCCATATTTGAAGAAACAAAATTGTCTCGGGCCACAGATATATACTAATTCTATTGATATTTGTGAATCAAAGTAATCCACCATGACAAAGAAGAAAAAATGGCATAGCATAACAATTTTTTTGTTTTCGAATCAATTATTAGTACTTCAAAAAGTTTTAATTACTGAAATAATAAATAATTTAGTAAATGGAAATGTGAGATGAAGAATAATTTTTAAAAATTCGAAACTTTTTTAGTTGATGGTTGAGCTTATATTAATTTTACTTTTAGTCAATTTTATTCTTCAAAATAGCTTCACGTAGGTATATATGTAAATACATATTTCTAAAAGGAGAAGTCAGGTGTTTGTTTCTGGTCAGATAATTTTTATAAAATTCTAATAAAATGACATTGTTAAATTTTTCTTTCTATGGTTGCAGTTCGATAAGAAAGTTTGCAAGCAAAATATTTATATCTAATAAAAATGGAGTCAAATTATGGCAAAATTGTGATTATTTTTTCGAAAATCTTGATATATTTTTTCGGATTCAAAATTGAAAATCTGATTTTATTCTTCAAAAATTTTTGGGGAGATTTTCCAATTTTTTTTTTATTTAAAAAAAAAGGAATAAAAAATAATAAGGTCAAATTGTATCAGATAAGTTTTCCAGCAAGTACATAAAAATCTCAATGTTTTAAGGAAGTTTATAATTTTATGTCGGGCCGCATTCATTGGAGTGTTGGGCCATATGCGGTCCGCGGGCCGAGGCTTGGACAGCCCTGTTCTAGAAGAAAATTTCAAATTTGTTTGATTTTCATCAGCAAAATGGGGGGATTTTAAAAATGCATTTCTCTCAATTTAAGTATAATCCGGACAATGACTGCCCTATTTTGACAAAAAAAAGCGTATAAGATCGATTCAACCGATAAATTAGCTCTTGAATAAGATGAATAGATCTAAGGAATATTCCAGTTCCCTCGTCAGTATTCTCTGTCGTATTCGTCTCAAAGGCACGCGGACACGAAACGATAGTGCTCAGCTCTTCTCCAATTATCAGCTCATGCATAATTCATGGTGGCAGCGAGTCGTCGCGGGCCACAATTAGTGCCTTAGTGCTTAGTGCCTCCCTCTGACACTCCGACCCCGGGGCATTTGCCCTTAGCTTATGAAGCAATGCCTCTCCAGGGGCTGCTTCGAATACCCGCACCTACCTCCAACACTACCAATTGTGCACATCAAATGACATATCATCATGGAAGATGATTGTCCACAAGACCAATTAATGATGGAAATTGAAGGAAAAAGTGAAAACTTTTTCTTGGCTCAGCAAACTATCCGTAAATTGTAAATGAAATTGAAACATTTGTTTTGTAAACGAAAGATGTGAGCTAGAAAAATGAAAGATGACACAGAATTACAGTTTATTAAAACTCTGAGCGGAATTTCACCTCTTTCGCTTCAGTCCATAGATAGCATTTAACAATTTTCTGCATTTTTAGTTCTGAAGCTAGAGAGCCCAAGTAAAAAAGTTCTTGGTTTACGAAATACAAACAATTTGCTACTAGAATGAACCTTCTGCAAACTTTCCCTCTATCTATATCATGGTTATCGAAATCAAAACATACAGACAGAAACATTTTATATTTCACCATTTTCAGACATTTCGGAACAGGACAAGAAAAACAAAAATTGAAAATTTTCTAATGATAATTAAATGATTTCTAATTTTAAATCAAATTGTTGGATTCCACAATATACCACGACTCACGCCTCAGGCAGTTTCTAAAACCAAAACTCGGATCATTGCTCCGTAAAAAATTAATAATTGACATGGGAGTTCCAATTGCTAATCTAAGGAACACCCAAGTTACGGCATACTCTCCCTCTGGCCTTAACCTAATGATAATAATTCGCCAAAGAGAAAGATACTAGTAGTTGAAGAGAGTGAGTAAATATCATCCTTAAATAATTGAATCAAATTACAGAAAGCCTCCTGTTGGGTTTATTGATTGGAATTCAGATTCTGGGTCCAGAGTCCTCTGTGTATGTGATTTTTTTAATTAAATCATTCCTAAGGTGATTGAGTTTATACTTGGATCAAGGAACAAATGAACAGAACAAAAGAAACCTACACTAATGTGTTATTACGAAAGTTGATTCCATCTACATCAAAAATAAAGAAATACTATATAAAATATTTAGTCATTATACGCTTAGTTATTTATCCAAAATATCTCTAAAGAATATAAATAATTATCGCATTTTGTTGGACTATCACAGAATAAAACCAGGAATTAATTATAAGGTTTTAATATGCGGAAAGAAGGAAAGGATGTCTGAATCCATTCATAAGAATAATGTAGATAATTATATCCATTTGATAAAAAGTTAATAAAAGCAGAAGATTCAAAAAGGAAACAAAAATAATAATAAACTTGCTTTGAATTAGATAGAGAAACATATTTTGGTCCTCCTATTCCCCCCCTCCGTTATTTATAATTTATAAAAAGATTTAATTGTAATAAAGTGTCATTAGTACAAATTTCGTCAATTAATTAATGAGTTTTATCGGGAAAATTTTGATGTCAACGGGTCAATGGGTTAGAAAAGGATGGAATTATTCACATATTTTTCATCGGAAAATAAAAACTAATCCGATAGAATTTTACAATACCATATATTTATAATTCATTTCCATCCCCTAACTTTTGTTCAACAGCTTATGATGATGTTTGAAATACCTATAATCGAACAGAATCGATTTACACTACATCAATGTACAATTTTTTGGTATTAGTTTTAATCCTAAACATAATAAATAATTAATAACAACAAAAATAAATGTTGATTTTTCAGTTTCCAACTCTTACAAATATCAATGCAATTAGAATGAAGTACAATTTTTGTCGGTTAAATGAAGAAACTTCTGGCTTAATCGCTATTTCTTGAGTTGTTTTTAAGGCAGGTTCGCAAAAATTATTAATTGGTCGAATCATTTGTAGCCTTCATTTGTCATATTAAAGTGTATATCATGATCTATGAAACTTGGATATGGGCGCGAAACATCTCAGAATAGTAAGAAACTTTAATTATACTTAAAATATTTTACTTTTTTTATGTAATTAATAAAAATGTGTTAAATCAAAAAGATCCAAAACCTATGATTTAAAGAGTTTCCGTCATACTGATCATCTTCATAGTCAGTATATGGAATCAAATACCTGTTCTAAAAAATTCCTGAGCCAAGCTGTTTACACAACCTAAATATGTTGAACATCTACATGTTATCTAAGTGTATTGATATAAATTTTACAAACATTTCTTTTTAATCAAATACTTTTTTTTGGATCTTGGATAGAATGACAATATTTCATGTGTGACAAAATCTGCCTAAGGAAACTTGGCTTTCGGTTTGGATCCAGACATTAATTCACACCTGCCTAACTTTTCACGTTTTGAATATGACTCGCATTTATAAGGTTCCCATGTATTCTCTCTCCACTCTAAATGTAATTTAGGAAAGAAAATTAAAGTTCAATGGAGATTGCTCTGTCTATCTCGTTTAACTCTTTAGCTCATCGTAAAAACATCCATGCACTTTCTCCTTTCCCAACAAAATGATTCTCCAAAATTTCATTCAGACTTACCATATTTGTTGTTAAATTAAAAACAGCTTGTATTAAGTTATTCCTAAGGTTCATTATCCCTACGGCTTCAAGAGAATATTAAATCTGTTTATGTTAATCTCATTCAACAATACTTCAAACCCCAATATTTAATTCGATTCATATTCAATAAATGGAATTACTTTTTTCCAGAATTGTTATGCAAAATTCTAATGGGTCGATTCTGAAAACAATGTCTTTCAGTGATAAAAGTTACATCGGGATGTTATCAACATCCCGATGTAACAGAAAAAGTTAGAGCGCGACCAAAATCGATTGTTTCAATAAAAGATTTAAAAATATCACTTTTTGCATCGATGTAAATTTGATGAGTTTCACGGGTGGAGTACTTATATTTATGTTTCAGAATCGAACCATAAATTTATAGCCTTGAATCTTTTTGCATTTGTATCATTAAAAAAACATTGAGGGGTGGTGTAGGTATTTCTGATAGATTTACTATCAACAATTTTTGACATAATTGATATTTTGAAGGAGGAAATCTCATAAAAGGTATGCAAACGTTTGAAATGGGATCTGTCTACTTTTTTTCATCCTCATATCTAAAAGAAGTCGGAAATAAGTCAATTTGGCTCGAATTGATTCAAAAGTCGTTGGTTGACTGGTAGCTTTTGGTAAAAGTGCTTGGCAAAGGATGGCGGGTGTTTTTCGTGGTGCCCTCAAGTCCCTTGCTTTTCTCGTCGTCCTGTTTTCTAACCTACATTTCCGCCGTGGCTGGAAATAAACCTGCCCCGAACATAAACATCGCGAGCTCCGTGGAACTCACCCGCACCCCGAGCTGTCGCGTTCCTGGCTACTATACAACATTTCATTCTCCTACTTCCACTTCTCGAAATTTTCATCTCTTTCTAGCAGCGCACATATATAAAATGTCTCCCACTCTACTAGATAAAAGAAAGAGACAACCGAATTTTCTTCGAGCCATTTTTTTAGGAATTAAATAAAGTAAAGAGAGGGGGGATTCAATTAGACTCACAATATATTTGGCTTTGGTAATGCACAATATTTTTAAATTGATATTTTTTCTTGTATTTTTCTTATTTTTATATGGTAGGTAACTATAACGCATGTTGCCAATGTTTTGATTTCTATTAAAGGAATGAGAAACATAAAATATTATTGTAATTTAAATTTATGCTAAAAATCTTGCTATTTATGCCAACGAAAGATGTTTACCAATTTCCCCTTATTAGAAAACCGCACACCTGTAACATATTAATAAGAAATAAAGTTTATTATTATTATTATATGACTTAAAGCAGAGTTTCTTAAATGGTGGTCTGAAGACCGGTTTCGGTCCTCGAGTCAAGAGCTGGAAGTCTGCGGTAAGAGATTAGAAGTATTTTTGTTTTGTTTTAGTCTTGCTTGCTTTTGATGTTGTTATTTTTATCCAGTGGTATAACATTTATATGTTAATATGTCATAGTGCCACAATTAGTTTATTCTAACGGTGACGTCATGTCCTGCAGTTATCACGAATCTCTTGAGGCGCGCATGCAGCATAACCTCCGGGCGCTTTCGGAGCTTAGAAATAACATATTATCTTTAAAGTGAATGTTATTATATATTATAATTTATTTTATTCGTAATTTTTCGGTAGATTTTTAACATCTCTCTCCGATATAACAAGCATTATAGATATTAATCTGTAACCCAGGGGAAAATAGATTTCCGGTTATTTAAAGTAGTCCTAGAATATTTATTTATTTTTTCAATAATGTCTATATTTTTAAAATTAATTAACCCCCCTTATTTTTTTGTAAATAAGATATATTTTTTTTTTTCAAAAATACAACTCACGGTATAAACCAAAAATATTAAGAAAGAATTTATATTTAAGGTCCAAAATCTAAGATTTTAATAGAATATTTTTACATTGCATAACAGAAGGCTTCGTCCCCTCAGGCTTCTCTTTAATATATTGCATGTCAGAGTGTTTTTTTTTCTCGAGGGTAGAATTAACAAGCCCGGCAAGCGTGTTAGTACTCGGGTTCAACTACTGAGGGGACGAAGCCCTCTGATATGCAAAGCAAAAATATTCTATTAAAATCTTAGATTCTGGACCTTAAATTTAAATTCTTTCTTAATATTATTTTTATTTTCTCTGAAGTATAATGGTGAACGTTTATTTGTACCGAATATAGTATTTTAAATAATTTTCCCATTCTTATATGTGAACACTAGCTGCTCAAGGCGTGCCTTCAGCCTCCGGACGGATTTCCCTGGCGGGCAGCGTCTCGAGACGACCATTGGCTATGCACTGGCCAATAAGATCGTTTGGATCATATATACAAATATACATTTACATACATAATTTCATATATTTATAGATAAACGAAAAATAGGTAATAAAAAATAGAACAGTATCTCAGATAAGATCAGCAGGAATTCACTTTCAGAAGAAATCGGATAAATGCGAGAAGCTTGACATAGAAGAGACATTGAGCAATAAGGTATTTTCATTGGAAATAAAGTAAAAATAAAATATGAGTGAACAAGTCAAAAGAAAAATGAAATAGAACTCCTAGAAATATTCGTTGGAATAGACAATTATTTTAATCCTTGATCTAGGTCATGATGAAAAGGATAAGACAAAAATATTTTAATATTATATAATTAATTGAATAATAATTTGGTTATTAAGAGTTAGTTTGAAAATATCTATAAATAAATAATTAATGTTTAATTGAAATGAAAACATTTCCACCGGATCATTATTTTATTAAAAGGACATATATCTGGGTTAGCTTTAAAGTAATGACCGATGTTTGTTTTTTTGTTTTTTAATAAACGTGCGTGCTGAAACCCTGGCCAGTGAATGGGGGGGTTGTGTATGTGGGCGTAGGGTCGATGTGTGGATTTGGTTCCGCATTTAGCCAGTTGTACTCACGCACATGTAGCAAATGTGTATTTATGCGTGCCACCCCAATTTCCTCGAGAGAAACGAGAACCCTGAATTGGGTGTGGATAAATAACTAATTAGGGGTAAGTAAGGGCTGAAAGACCAGCCAGCCAGAAATGCAGAATAGGATACAAGAAAGAGATGATATACGACTGGGAAGGACTGAGAATTCCGTCGGTTACCCTTTCGGTGGGGGTTGTTTTGTGTAGAGCAACACGCCTACCCTTCCTTTAGCTATCTATCGCATTCACGACTAACTCACCGTACCGTACCTACATGCAAGATCGAATTTATATTTAAATTTATATAAATGATCCCAGTTCGGATATAGAATATATGGATGTAAGTATATACAAGGAACATTAAACATGTACTTAATCAAAGTCAAAAGGTGATTTTTTTATTTTGCTTGATATTCTCGATTGGAATATTAATTAAATTAATCCATTTTTTTGCATATTCTTGTTTGGAAATTCTGAAACGTGCGGAAAAATAATTTTTAAACATGTTTTATATTGCCTCAATAACTCAAGATCGGATGATTGTAGAAAGTTAGCTCTGTTATATGGGAACATTGGAAGGATCGTCATGTACCTTCCGAGGCATCATTCTGGTTCTTGGAGCAAGTGTTCTTTTAATGGTAGGTTGCTAGCCCGGTCATGAACCCCCATCTTTGGAGGGCCAGTATATATATCTCTCTTAGTCTGTCTCATCACCTTTGGCCTGTTCGGCTTGGGTGGCCCTACCAGGAGCTAAAACCTCCCGCCGACATAGCCCTTCGGATCATATGAGAACGCAAGCCCCACCACCGCGACAAGGTGTAGATACATGGCAACAACCCTACCGGGAAAAGAAGACGGAGCCGTCTAAGAAAACGATGGAAAGACGCTCTAGAATAAACAGGCTTTTAGCCTACCCTTAAGAAAAAGAAGAAGGAAGGGTCGTGGCTTAATTTTTTGACCCATAATGTCTAGTTTCAATTTAGACCACCAGATAGAGCATATCCGAATTCTCAGTTTCGCATTGGATACTTGGTAGTGACGGGGCTTATTTTTAGCCCATAGTGGCAAATTTCAATTTAGACCACCAGATAGCGTATCGGAATTCTCAGTTTCCCAATAACATGATTGAATTTTTTAATAGGAACATAGCTGATTGAATTTGGAGATTAATAGTTTAAGGAATTCCAAATGCAGAAAATCGGATTACTTTACCCACGATAATTCTAAAAGCAAAGGCAGTAAAAGACTGAAATGATTGTATTTCTAAAACAAAGTGCTGATTATGTTTTGGTATTTCTAACTTCTAGATGATAAATGTAGAAAATTAGAAAAAATAATTGTTTTATATATATTTCTCTTGAATGGTTGCAGCTAATAAGCTTAAATTTGACATAAAAGTTTATATGAATAAGCTACACATTTAAGTCGAATTTTAGCTTCCATCTTAAACCGTTCAGAAACAAAAAATTGTGAATTCACCAAAACCCTGTTAGCACACTTCGTCTAGATGTCTAGAACATGTTTTCTAGATCTTGAGAGGTCTTCTATAGATCTTAAAGATATCTTAAAGACAATAAGAGTTGAATAAAACATATTTTAGAGTGAGTGTGCTATCTGCGAATTTGCGAACATTGTACCAAGTCTTGAAAGATTTTATTTTTTCCTCCAGTTCTTTATTTATGTCGTCATTGGTGGTTAACACTTAAAAATTAATTGATCGAGGAAAATAATTTATAGCCCGAGGAATAAAAAAAGTGTCATTATAAAACCACCAAGAAATATATATTATATAAAAAAATCTGATGGAAAATATTTGAAAGGTTTTTCTTTGTACTAAATGATGCGAAATTTTGTCAAGAAGAGTACATTTGGCCAAATGGAGGTAAAAAGAGCGTACAGCTGGGTGAGCGAAAAAGAAAGAAGGCTGAAATGGACCAGTTTTTCTTTCCACCCGGATGATGATGAGAACGGTGGACATTGCCGGTGGAGAAGCCCCTTAAGGTAGCCCGGTGGAAATGGCTCGCAAAGCACCAGCTATCATCATCTCATCACCCTTGAATGCTTTTAATATTGAAGCCTTAATGGCTGGCTTCGATTTCAGTTTACCAATCCACGCTCGCCATAAGACCGATATTCATATTATCAGAAGAGATAAGAGAAAAATATCGATAGAAAGATAATACTAAAATATAAATTTTATCAAATTTCTAATAGAATTCATTCCCATCAACATAGTTATCAATATAGCTATATATAATAGGATTCGATTTAAAGGGAATTTATCTGAAGCTATAGAAAAGATAATTGAGCTAAAATAGAATACTCAAAAGCATATCTTTAATATTTAAATAAATTCAATTAAATGAATCACTGAAAATCATTTCGAAAAACGTTGTCATTCCAACTGATATTAGTCATGGGTGCAATTAAAATACGAATAAAATGTCCTTTTGAGAATTTATTATGAAATCGACTAGATTATTAATCACTAGATGAAACATAGAAGCCCAAAATAAGAACCTAGTTTGAAAATTAATGGAAAAGGTAAATTTTTCTACGTCAATTTTTTTTTCGTCTTTTTTTAGGTGTTGAGCGTTTATTGAAATAATTTTTTAACTAAAACATAACTTTTTTTTCTAAAATCTTATTATTTTCTTATCTTTAGTAAAATATGCTTAAACATTTCAAATTTTCTGAATATTACCTGTTGTATTCTCTGGGTCAGTGTTTCTCAAAGCTTCTGCGAGACTTGGCCATTGACAAAGCATGACGAAGAATTTCTTTTGAGATTTGAAAGAAAAAAACTCAGCGTAATCTTTGGATCAATTTTCGACATGGCGGCGGACACATACAAAATTCGGTCCAATTTGAAGCTCTATGGCTTATACAACCAACCAGACATTGTCCGGCTCATTAAGGTCAGGCGACTTCAGTGGGCTGGGCATGTGTTGACATCAGAAGAACATTGCTGTATCAAAAAAGTCTGGATGGGAACACCTAATGGAAGAAGACCTTTCGGGCGTCCTAGACTTCGTTGGAAAGACAGTCGTCCGGGATTTATCAGCCATCGGAGTTTCCACAAATTTCGAAAATATTGCGTTAGACCGGACCGAATGGAGAGGAATCGTTCGTGCAGCAGAGACCCATCCAGGGTTGTAGAGTAAGTAAGTAAAGTGTTTCTCAAACTTTTTGGTCCTCGACCCCTTTTGCACTTAAACATTTCAAAAGATCCCCTGAAGAAAGGATATGTGTAGAAAAACATCCTGGAGTGTGGTTGGTGGTTTAATTTCAATCCCGAAGGAGTTAATTTATTTTGTTTAATTGCATTCAAACACTCATAATTTTGATTAATAGCAAATTTATTTTTACTATCAATAAAAATTAATAACTTATGATGAAGAAGAGATGGCGGTCCAAAAATTTATCAATTAGAAAAGAGAGAAATTCAACCAGTAAAGGGAGCCTCTGTCAATTAAAAACTCCCAATTATAGAAAACAGTTTCAGCTTGAATTATATAATGCCATCTTCAGTTCTAATGAGAATATTCTGAAGATGGCATTATATAATTAAAGCCGAAACTGTTTTCTATAAATGGGAGTTTTTTATTCGACAGAGGCTCCCTTTACTGGCTGAATTCCTATCTAATAACTACTAATAACTTATCTTTGGTACAATTGGTACATCTTTGAACAAAATATTATATCTATATTATATCTAGTGAAAGCGGTGTAAGTTTATAGTGAAATATATTTATAGATTACAAAGGGTTGGAATTAGTGATGTTTCACAATATAAATTGAAATAAAGTTTAATACTTTTGTATAAACTCCTGATGATGGGCTAAAAACCTGAAATATATAGAGTATCCAAGAAACTCAAACTTTATTTTAATTTTTATTTTTTTTGATATACCACTCATTCTAACCCTTTGTAATTTTTTAAAATATTATATGTATGTTTCGACATTATTATGAAACATATTTTAAATTCATAAATGGTTCTCCTTTAGTTAATACAAATATATTTAAATAAATAATAGCCAATCAATCAAGCATACACTAATGATTATTCGCAGACATTTGCATCTCTATTCCGGTAATTATTCCGAAATTTCATCAAAGACAATACCATGCATATATCAGTCTTTCCATAGAGGTTTACCATCTTAAACCTCCTATTCAGCGGTTTGGACCAATCAACCAGTCTCTTGTGATTTTAACACTAAGAGTGAAGACGAGGATCCATTCAACACATATATTCGATGACTAAAATAAGGATCATAACACTATTATTACGAGCATTCTCACCATAATAAGCAATCGTTCACGAGCATATCTTAGTCCTGGGCAATTATTCCCAAGAATGGTTTCAGGTCTGAAGATCAGCCTGGTCATATAGGTGTATTAATTAAATTCAACTATACATTTTGTTTTGTGAAGCTCATGCCCAACACCTAACCATTTGTACTTTTGTAGCAAGATCAATTTCATTTCAAAGTGTTCGATTTGGTTGTATCTATTTCGACTCAGTTTTATTGTTGGGGTACGTTCAGTTCGACTTGGTTTTAATTCAGTGGCTGGTATACTATAGCCAAGTCGAACTGATCTTACACCCAATCAAATAAGTGAGTTAAAATTATTCCACCCGCCGCTAAACATACTAAAATAAAAGAAGGCTAAAATGAACCTAGCAACTGAAAAACTAATTAGTAATAAATTTAACCTAACTGAACCGAAACGAACTTGGTTGGAATTTGACTTGTTTTGAATCATGAACAGAACCAAACTTGATTATGACAAAACCAAATGACTGACATATTTTAGATAAACAATTTGTACTACTGAACTCAAATGAGTGGATAAACAATGAATCATCTACATTAGAATGAGAAGAGAAGAAGCGTCGCCGTCGAGCAGATAACAGAAAAGATTCAAAGAATACCTGTTATATTGATAAAAATTAATTGCGGCTTGAATTTACTCAATATTTGCTTTTGATTCCGATAGCAAATAGTTTGTAAAAAAAAAAAAGAATCAACTGAAATTTCAAATATATTTCCTGATGGATAATGAAGAAACAATCACATTTTCAAATATATATAAAATATCTTTTGCTAAAATATTTATGTTTTGCAATCAATAATCTTATAAAAAATAAAACAGACAATTTCTTTATATAATTATGTATTATTTTTTAAATTTGTGTAAGAAATTTATCGGAAATCATGAATAGCTGTGAAATATGGTCCAGGAAAATAGATGTGTTTGCTATTACTTTATTTTTCAATGCCACTAAAGATATATTGTACATAATTCGTTGATCCATACACCCGTAAGATGAGGATTTTTTGTTCTGTCTTCTAAACGCCCAACAGTTCAGTGAATAAGTCCTAAACATTAATTATTTTCAATTGAAAATGAATTAATTCAAATGGGGGACAAAATATTTTGTGACTGAAGAAAAAATAGCCTCAAAAACTAATAAGAAACGCTAGGATGATACAATTTGAGAAACAACGATCAATTAAAATATTTAATCTTATTTAGTATAATCATTAATCTAGAGGAATTTTAAAATTGAAATTAAAAGAATATATTAAAATCGAGTTTGGAGTCAAGATTAGGGACCGAAGATCTTTAATCAGAAAGTTTCCAAAGCTATCAATGATGTCAGCGAAGAATGTAAAACCGAGAAGGACAACTCTCAGATCTCTCTGGATTTGAGTTATTTGCTTAAATTGGATTTAAAAGCACCCGAATTCTAGCTTTTCATCAAAAAAATGGAGAAGGTGAGAGGTTTAGTTCACTCTTTTGAGGTTTTGGTTAAGAAATAAGGAAATGAATTTCGATAAACAATAGGAAGTAACAATTAAAGGAGCCTTTAGAAAATAATTCTGAAGTGGACTGCTATTCAAGAATCGTTAATCATATTCGATTAGCTACATGTATCATGTATGAAGACATAAACAAATCAATTGTACTTGGAAATTTGAACATATTGCTTTGTATATATATATAATACGAATTATATATCGAATGCACATGGTTATTTGCTCAAAGAGAATGTTAATTGTCTATTATATCATCATCAGAAGTCAAATCAATTTACCAGGGATAACCGGATTATTTAATTTGCATTAGATGATTTCGATTCTACAATATGTATATACGTATATTATGATCAAAAAATGCAATTAGTTCGAAAATCAGAAGTAAACATTTTCGATTAAAGATAAAATGGAAATGATCAAAAACATTCTTAAAACACAATTATTACACCTATATGTCTCTCTTTTTTGAAAATCTATGTTCTTGTTCTAATCTTAGACAAATAAAAGCCCTTAAAGCCATCTTCTCTTAATTGATTTAAATTTAAACGATACACTACTTAAATTCTTCTAAAGTATCGTATCCTCCAACAAGGAAAGATAATGAAAGATCAAAAGTCTTTTTAATTAAAAAAAATAATAATTGTTTTTAATAATTAAAGGGTTATCAGAAAGTAACCTAAAAAGTTGGTTACGTTCCGAGTCGTTTTTTTCTTCAAGAATATGAAAAGATATTGTACAGAGAAGATAAAAGGAAATTAATTTTCTTGTCAATTCTAATCAAATGAGTAATCCTAGTGCAAACAAGAGATTTCGGAGAATTGTATTCGTAATTTATTAAGAGATATTTTAATGATCTCAGATCCCGGAACATAGAATGAAATTTCAAAAAATAGAAAAAAATACTCTTAATGAAAATATGATTGGAGAATAGAAAATAAAGATTTTTCCGCAACCGGTTTCGGTGAAAAAATTCGACGATGATTGTTTGAAAAGTGAAATATATGAAAAAAAATAAATATTGAAAAAATATGTTGATATTATTAGGGAGAAATTTCTTTATTGAATATTGAAAAAAGAAACGGATTGGACAGAATGCAAATTACTCGAGTTCGAGTTGAACAAACAGTCAAGGAAGAATAGGTAATGATTTTTGAATTGGTATTATACGGTGGTTATTATTGACATCGAATCGAAAAAAACAACATTTTTTATCATGACCCTAAAGTCTGGTAGCTTCACTGGATCCTAGCTCAATCACCCTTTTCTGTGCACCTTGGAATGGAGGAAAAAATTAAAGCGGTAAGACCGGAGTTTAAGCCCTGTGTCGTCACATGGAAACACGACCACCATGTAGTTGTGAATGGAGTTGTGATACTTTCCCATCTATAATATTAGTAGGACTACCTGACGATCTGCGGGGGACATCTCGGGCACACATTTTAAAAACCGAACTCTGCTCGCGTGTCATTAATAGTGTTAAAAAAAGGTATTGTAGCCATGTGAAGTCACGGGGCTTCAACTCCGGTTTAGCAAAACATTGATCTGATCACCTCACTAGAGTAAATAAGCTGAAGTCCAATGATATGGAGGATACGATCACCATGCCAAAAACAATTATTTAAATGAATAAATATCGTCCATTTTCCGATAGTTTAAGAGCTACTTCCACAGTTAAATACGACTCCTACCCAACCTCTGAAATTTCGCGCTATTCTTTGAAATCCTGACTTTAAAGTGTTATTGGTGTAACATCTTTATCATAGGGTCATAGAATAATGAAGGTATTGATTCTTGAAGAATTTTTTAGAAAAAATATATGAAAAATTAAATAAATATAATTTTTAACAGTAAATCAAAGTGGTTGTCCTTTAGTTAATACAAATATGTATATATAAATAAATAATAATCAATCAATCAAGCAAGCAATGATTATTCGCAGACATTTGCATCTCTATTTCGGTAATTATTTCGGGAATTCATCAAAGACGATATCATGCAAACATACATCAGTCTTTGTACATATAGAGGTTTAACATCTCAAACCTCCTATTCAGCGGTTTGGACCAATCAACCGGTCTCTTGTGATTTTAACACAGAGAGTGAAGACGAGGATCCATTCAACACATACATATCTTCGATTCAGTGATTTGGACCAATCAACCAGTCTCTTGTGATTTTAACACTAAGAGTGAAGACCTGGATCCATTTAACACATATATATCTTCGATGACTAAAATAAGTATCATAATAGTATTATTACGAGCACACTCATCAACTCACCATACATTAATAAGCAATTGTTGACGAGCAGATCTTAGTCCCGGGCAATTATTCCCAAGCATGGTCTCAGGCCTGATCATCAGCCTGGTCAGATATAGGTGTATCCATTAAACAGATCTATACATCTTGTTTTGCGAAGTTCATGCCCGCTATCAAACCATTTGTACTTTTATATTCACACAAGTATAATAAATTTCATTTAATTGTAATATTCTCCATAGTTCAATATTATTTAAAAACTTTACGTTAATATTTGAAAAACTCTCATCTAAAATTCGATTCTTCATTAAATGAACATTTCTTTATAATGTTTATTTTCCCAATCTTAAGTTGTTTTTCATAGGTAATTTTAGATACAGACTCCAGCTTACAGAACTCAATTCTATAATCAACAAAGTTATTAAGTTAGCAATATGTAGAATTAAATATACAAAAAAAATCACCACCTACCTATCTATTCTCTCTAAAACTGCCCTTATATCTTAGCCTATAATATATTCATGATTATTATTATAAAAAACTAAACATTCTAGAGATATTTTTGATCTTGGTTTATATTTTATTTCGACTTTAAAAACATATAATAATTCATAAATTCACGAAGTGCTAAAATTTTCAATCCGGGATTGGATAATAAAGTATTCGAGGGTAAATGTTAATCTCTAATTTATGTTTTGTTTCGTAATTGATATCTTTAGTTGGATATCCAATATATATTAGAGTATCTCGAGGGAAAAAAAAGCAAGAATCAAACTCCCATTTTGTGATGTTGGCAATGTTGGATTTCGTCCAAAAGTAAATCGGATCAAGGCCCTATAAGGACCTATTCAAAGTTATGGTCTTTATTTATGGATGAATTCAGAAATCAAGCTTTTTCTTATAAAAAGAAGATCGATTTGACCAGAAAATAGTTAGACAAACTTGATGATAAATACAAAGTTAACTCATGTATCATAAAGAGAAAAAAAGCGGTTTTCCTCTGCTTGTTGCAAATAAACATACACATATATATGTATATATGTGTACTATGTTTATTTTTATCAAGCAGAGGACAACCGATTTGTTTCTCTTTATGATTCAACAACTCTGCTACTCTCGGCAAAACAAAATCTTTGAATTGGAGTGAACAAGTTCATTTTTAAAAATTTTAACTCTTAATGAACAAGACTTTATGTTTACAAAATCAACTTGGTCCCATAGTATTTTTAGTTGTGTATCTTCTAAGACTCAGTGTAAAATATGTACTGATGTCGATTTAAAAACAATGGATCTGAAAACTTTGAACTTCAATTTCTCAAAATAAGGATATGTGGAGTTGGATCACTCCAATTCTCAGCTGACGATGTGTATGGCAGATCCAAGTTTATCTGTGAATAATGATGATATAAAGACTAGAGTTTTCGGATTAAAAAAAACTCTATTAAGTAGAATCACTTTCAACAAGTTTTGGGTAAAAGGTTTGAAATGAAAAAAAAAGAAAATAACAAGTTTCGTTTTGCAAACGACCGAAAACAAAACTTTCATTTGATATACTAAATAATAGCTGGGGGAGAAAAAATGTCTTGATTCAAACTTTCAATAGAATATATGCCTTCATTGTAGTTCATATTTATTCGGCTAATATATAATACCTCTGATAAATAGCTCGCCTATAAACTTTAATAAGAGCCATTCCGTTGCTACCATTTTCTATTCTACTAATTGAGAATATTTGTCAGCCCCTCTCGAGACTAAATTTGAAATATCCCCGCTGAACTAGAATAATTAAATGCTAATAAGCCTGCCAATAAATTCTATCTTGCATTTAATTGAGTTTATATCTTGTCGTTTAATATAAGCTAATATGCACGAGGGAAACAGCAGAATGCAGTCACGAGATCAATATTAATTCATTTGGCGCCAGAGTCAAGACAAAGTCTCCTTAGTTCTCTACTTCCACATTCATAGACGAGATGGGAGAGTTCATAAAGTGAGGAAATTTCGGATGTAGGTCAACAGTCGCGCTTTGCGGGACATTCCAGCTGCTGGACGAACATGGATCCCAGCCAAAAACGACACTCGCCTCTCCTCTCTCTTTTTGGAAAAAAATATTTATTGCATATTTTCAAGATCTGATTACTTATCTTCTTGAAATTATCTCGGATTCATATGATAAGAAAAATAAATTATTAGAAAAATAAATGCATCCATGAACAAGTGTAAAACACAGTTGGTAATGTGAAAAATCGTTTGATCAATTGATTAAAAGAAATATTGTATTCGTATGATTAGAAAACTGGTTTGAATAATGCGGCTGAATAAAATAACTATAGGAATGATATGTCCATTTTAATTCGTTGATTAGATTAACATGATAGTATCAACGATTCCTTGAATTATCAATATATAAATAAACTTGGAAAGACAGGTATATTCTTGATTAATTTTATTTATGAGTTTGTTTAAGGATATTCTACCAATGCTTAAATATGAATTTTCAGAATTTTTGTTTGCTTGCTTGTATCATTACTCCTCAAAAATTTAGATTAAATTTAGTTTTTAACTAAATTCTTTTACAGAAATTCAATTTTCCCCTAGATAAAAAAATGGTTATTTAGCTTAGTTATTTAATTCAATATTTATATATATATATATATATATATATATATATACTTTTTACTTTTTTTTTAAATGAAATTGATGGGAGAAGAAGCTACACCAAAGAAGTGCATCTCCTAAACCACTAACTGGATTGGCCCCTCCATCGTGAAAAGAAGAAGAGGGGATTTTATGGGCTACTTTTAGTAAAGCCTACCTAGCCAATAAAATCCCCTCTTCTTCTTATTTTCAAGATGGAGGGGTATTCCCAGGCCTTTAGGGAATGCACATCTTTGATGTAACCTTTTCTCTCATCAATCTCATTATAAAAATACTATTTATTTTTTTTTGAATTAAATAACTAAGCCAAATAACCACTTCTTTTTTATCTAGTGGAAGACGAAATATTTGAAAAATTGAATTTCTGTAAAATAATTAAATTCTTAATACACTCTGTTAGAAAAAGACTCTAACAGGGTCTATAGTAGTTAGTCTTTACCAAATTAGAAGCAATAATTCGGTCAACATGGTGGGTTCTTTTTTAGTTTTAAAGAGATCAACGCTTCTAATTTGGTTACTAGTACTAGCTACTATAATAATATATACCACCAGTAAGATGCAGTCCCTATGGATCTCGAAAGACCCTTGCATTACCGAAGAGAAGGGAAAATTGATCAAGTGAAAGGGTGGAGGCTTAGGTGTTTGTGCACCTGGGTTTTGAAGGTTTGAAGATTATTAGTACATATTGGAAAAATTGAGGCCGGGAGAGAGTTTCAGTTTCTTGAAGTCATAGGGATAAACGTATTCCCGGATGAAGTGATACGGCACTTTTCCAATTTTGCCGCAAAAAAGTGTTGGGATTCTAAATCTAAACATACAATCAGATCGTATTTTTTGAATGAATATTTTGAAGATTTCGATTTATGAATATTAACAAAAATCTTAAATTTAGTATTATCTAAAAATTTTAAATTTTATTTCAAACACGTTCATATTAATATTCAAATAGTAATCCACGAATGAATCTTGTACAAAATAAACATTTTTAAAGATTAGACTAGAAAAAATATGTTTTTATAATTAAAGTGAAATGATGAGAAAAGTACTCTATAAAAAAAACTGAATAAAGATCAGCGGTATCCATCCGTTGCGAAGGCTATCGTAAAAAATTACAATTAGCGTTATAACGAGCTTATTTTTTAGAATATTTAGAGCAGAATATTTATCAGATATATATATATATTCACTAAGAGAGAAGACCTATATGATCTTAAAGTTAAAATATTTGAAGATATGAATACGGAAACAGCCCTAGAATATTCATCTCAAGACGCCCGTGATAGAAACTAAGATATTCAGATTAATACTGTCAAGTTAATATGAACTCATGAATTCAGTAAACTAATTTTCCCCACTTTTGAATTTTAATAAGATTTTTCTGATAAATTCTCTGTGCTTTTTTAAAAGAATATTTAAAAATGTCCTTATATATATATATATATAACAGAACATTTCTAAGTTTTATATATAAAAACTTGTATAAAATTTTTAAGTTCAGGTGTTAATCAAATTATAGTTTGATTAGGTTTGAAGAAAAAGAAATTCTAAATTGGGAAGTTGATTAATGTTCACAGAATGGAGTTTCGGTATTTGTTTATAAAGAATAATGAAATCTAAATATTCATTGCAAATTATATTATTCCAATCTAATTAGAACGCAAAAGCGAATACAATCTTTTTAATTAATCCCATTTTTTTTTTTGTATTTTTGTTTGTTTATGTTACATCATACCCCTTAACAAAGCAAATGAATAATTTATCAAAAAACCTCCGCTCTTTGAACTTGACCAATTCGAACATATTGGGGGATGCGAAAATGGGAGAGGGAATGAAAAAAGGCTTAAGTGCAAATAGGGCAATGTCCCACCGAATTATAGAGAGAGAAATTGAGTGCGAAAGCGTTGTGGTCACAGACTAGTGGTTCTGGCAAAGCAGAAATTAGCGAAGTGGTCGAATTTGACATCCAGACCAGTTAGCAGCCCCTAAGATAGGAACATAGAGGCGAGAGAAGGCCGATGACCTAGCTGATAAGCAGGAGACGATCCTTCTGATAAGCAACACCGAGGCTAGAAGGTTTAAAGGCCGGAAAGAAGTCCCCCCGCACATAGGTACCTTATACTTTGATATTTAAAAAAAAAACTAAGCAAAAACATCATTTTATCCATGACTATTTAAAATTTAAATAAATATAGGGGGGGGGGGGGGGTTGGTCGAGTCAATAAGGTAAATGCCTTCTAATCAAGCTAGCCCGGGTTCAAGCCCGAGTCGCTGCAACCCGACTTTAATCTGATCCTTACACTAATTTACACACACAGGAGCACTCAATGGCCATAATGGACTATACTAGTAGTTTCTGAAGGCCATTAAAAACAAAATAAATAAATAAATAAATATAGGAAAGAGGGAGGGATATTTTGTAAATTAAACGTGAAACTAGTATGTTTATTAAAGATATTTTTCTTTTTAAATCTACATTCTTATAATCAAAGATCATGGAAATTAATTGAATACGAATTTTAAAAAATCTATATTTATTATAATCGGCTTGCGCGACGACGCCGACGCAGTTTTTTTAGTTTAAAAACAACTAATTTTCCATGATAAATAAAATTTATTAAAATAAGGGAATTTAATTGTATCATTCGCGTCCATAATAAATTTGTAACAGGAATAGCAGGGAATATGACAAAAATTAAAAACACAGAGCTTTTATTAAATGGGCCAGACGTTTCGTCAATTTATTTTGACTTCCTCAGTGGCCTATTTAATCACGCTTTGTCAAAAATGTTGTGAAATTGTTTTTGACAAAGAGTGATTATGATTAAATGGGCTACTGAAGAAGTCAAAATAAATTGACGAAACGTCTGGCCCACTTATAATAAAAACTGTGTTTTTCATTTTTGTCCAATTCCTTGCTATTCCTGTTAAAGTATTATTTTAAAATCAAGTAATAGTTCATGACACCAAAATTTATTAAAATAAGGAAATTTAAATTATTATTTTAGAGCCCATTAAGGAGTCTAGGTGGGGGGGAGGGGGTAACCCCCAGAGCAGCAAGATGACCGCTGAAGACGGGCTTCCCAGCTGTTAAAAAAAAGTCAGCTAATTCATTTTACAGATCAGAAAATAAAGAATATGAAAAATTAATTATATTTTGTATAATACAGCAGAATACTGTAAAAAAAAACTCATTTACCTAATATTTTTAAAATCCAAGCCCATTATGATTGAAAATTCTTAAGATTCTTAAGAGAATGATTCATTTTATTATCTTGCTTAAGTATTTTTAATAAAACGTAAATCCATCATCATAAAACCTGCAAATAATTTAGAGATTATTATATTCGTCTTTTATTTAATTCTCCATGTCAATTTAATTTTTTCTCCCCCACCTTATTCGAAAGGTACTCTCAGGTAAAAATAAAAACATATGGTATAATATTATTACTTGAGACGAAATGAAGATTGCGTGACTGTAAAAATTTTATGATTATCGTTTCAAGAATATAATTTCAAATTAAAATACCCATTCGAATAGTTTAATAACTGATAATGGTGAGAGTTTTATGGGTCAATGGTTGGATTAAAATCCAATTCTGAAATATCGAGGAATGCATTTTAGGCAAGTATGGATCTAAGAGGTAACAAACACAATTGGTTCATAATAAATTATAATATAGAACAATAGTATGAAAAAATACATACCATGATAATTAAATATTAACCTTTGATTTTTAATTGAAATAAATTTGTAGAGATATAGTAAACGAATTATTTTTATTCCGGTAATGGAAACTATACGAGTGAATATTTACATATTATTAGTACTTGCATAAGCTATTGTCCTTATTTCCCTACAACAACTTTATTAATTATTAGTACTTAGAATCTAACCTAGATTATTGAACATTAATTCAATATTAGGTTCTTATTGAAAAAACAATATTAAACAAATTATACTATAATAACTAGATTGTTATTCTCTAATTTCCATCATATTTTGGTAACGAAAATATTTTTATAATTTCAACGAGCATTATGTATTATTATTATTATATATCATGAAGAAAAGGTGAAGATGGCTTTTTTACAGCCGGTGATAATGTTTAGAAGCAAGACGAAATCATTAGTCGAAGATATTATGGAATCAGGATGAAATTGAAAAGGTTTTGTTTTGCCGAGAGTAGCAGAGTTGTTGATTGCTAAAGAGAAATCAAAGAAGCTGTCCTCTGCTTGATGGAAATAAAAATTACATATACTTATATCATATAATATATATGTGTGTGTATTAGGGTGGTCTATATTTTGGGATGACAGAGTATCATATGGTTCGAAATAAATAACAAAAATATCCCCCAAATTTCAACGCTCTATGTCAATTTTAACCTGTGCCCCACAGCGATGCAAGTTTCCCATCTAAATAACATGGGGTTCCTGGCATTGAACGATCAATTTTTTATTTTGGCCAAAGAATCGTTCAGAAAATTTGAAACTCTGTAGACTTTATCCTTATAATAGTAGCTATCACTCATAATTTTTTACAAATGTTTAGCTATTATAATTTTGGAGCCTATAACTTAATACCACTAAGATATAACAGTATTTTATCTAGCTGTAACTTCAAAATAGATAAAAATCTGTAAAAATTCTGAAGGATAACTACTATTATAAGGATAAAGTCTACAGAGTTTCATATTTTTTGAACGATTACTTTGGCCGGAATAAAAAAATTGATATTTCAATGCCAAAAACCCCCATGTTATTTTGATGGGAAACTTGCATCCCTGTGAGGCACCGTTTCAAATTGAGATAAAGACTTGAAACTTGGGGATATATTTTTTTTTTTTATTTATTTCGAACCATATGAGCCTCTGTAAGCGTAAAAATTCGAACATACCCAAAATAAGGACCACTCTAGTGTGTATGTTTATTTGCATCAAGCAGAGGACAACCTCTTTGATTTCTCTTTAGCAAGGTTAGCATTTAAACTAAGTGATCTGACTTAGGAATTCCTCCATTAAATAATTTCTTAAAATTCTGCCATTAAAGCAGAAAATATTTTTTCACTTAACCAAAATTAGATCATAGATGCAAAAATAATAATGAATGTCAACTGCGACAAAAATTATTTATTCTATAAGATCAGGGGTAAAATGGAACACAATATTTAAATTACTTGTGGAAGATGAAAACTTCCCATTTCTTTTTCATATCAAACGAGAGTGGCTTAACACAGGTAGAATATACTTGAGTGATTTATCAACCCTTTAGGCAAATAAAGGAATTTATTATATCAAGAGACAAATTTTAAGAAAAATTAGAAAATAGAGTATGATTAATTGACTTCAGGTTTCTTACAGAAATAACGGGCAGGTTTAATGAGCTATATCTCAAGATGCAAGTGAAAAATCACCACATCACTGATATAATCAACGCAGAAAAAGCATTTAAATAATTGTTAGAATTATTAAAGTCTAATCTGATAAAAAATTCATTATCTTATATCTAAAACTTGAAGGTAAATAATGAATTATTATCGTTGAATCATATTTAAATATTATGGATACACTCAAAAAAAATTTTTTCTAGATTTGATGATTTTATGCAATTTGACGAACAGCTACAAAATTTTTCATGAATTAATATTTTAATTAATAAGTTAGATCCAGAATTAGAAAACATCAATAAATCCAATTATACTATTAAAATATTAATAAATCCGAAATTTCTTCGAAAATTAAAATGGTGTTTCTAATTAAAGAAAAAGTAGAATTTTTTTTGTATAATTTAAAGATTCCTTTACAATGAATGCAGGATAATATGTGTATGTATTCCCTGAGATAATTTTACTATCAAAAGAGTACCTGTTTGCTTATATAATTTATAACTTGTAAATACAGTATATACTAGTAGGTAAGGCTATTTGTCACTGTAGAAGTATTCTAATAATAGAGTGAAAATAAACCATATAAGGGATTTTTATGTTGTATGGATACTAAATTTTATATATTTATAAAAATCATTAAATAACACTTTTATTTTTTTACGTGATAACCGCCCAATGACAAGTTTAGTGTTAGTTTATATAGTTAATGTAATTAAAAATAAATAATAGTAAAATAAAAAAATGCAGTTTTATTAAGCATTAATAAAAGGGTTAGTTCCGCTTTAAAAATTATATAGGTATATATAAACAACATGGTGAAAATACACGCACACATATACTTGTAAAAATATTATTTATTTTAGTTATTTCTTGAGTCCTTTATAAGGTATTATATGTAATCCGAAACGACATCAACAGATAGTACTTTAAGAGTTTATCCATAATTTTTCATTATATAAATAATTAAATAAAAAGTAATAAAATTGATTGAAAAAGTAAACGTTTTTGAAATTCCGTAAGTTGTCTGAAGAATTTTAGAGATGTGTACACTTTTTAACACTCTTTTTGTTATTAAATGAAGTTTTTACGTTGTTTTTTCTCAGCTTAAACTAGATCATTTATTGAAATAATTATTTCCCTAAAAGGTAACTTGTGTCATGAAGATTGGTAACAATGAATAGAAAAAAATAATTAAATTAATTTAAAAGTGTATGAGACCCCCTTTACTTTCAGGATTGGAGCAATATATTGAGAAATATTAATAATTGATGAATGTCAAGTCTGAGAAAGGTTTGATTTGGATAGCTGAAATTTGGCACCAAGGTGAAGTTGTTTTTTTCTAATTTAAACTTGAGTGCCAAATATGTTATTGGTACAACGAAGTACCAGATAGCCGAAGGGAAAATAAAAATAAACCGTATGGAAAGAAAAAAAGTAATCAAATAAAAAGAAGACGACTCGATTAAGTAACAAATCAGTTATGTACCATATTAATTTGCTATAATTGTTTAAGAGCATCCCACATAAAGACTCGATTTTATTATGATTATCAGTATTTTTCACCTTTAACCCCGAAATTTAATAATTTCTTCGCAATGAAAATAGGAAGATTATGATGCTCAAACTTCCGATCTTGATTTATCATAAGCATTGGAATCCAGACAGAGAGAAAAAAATGATATTTTAAAATGAGAATACCTCACATCCGAGATATTTCTAAACTAGAATAAGAAAAAAAAGAATAATTTTCAGTAAGATCGCCCAGAAGTCACATAACGCTATATGGCTCTAGGAAAATTTAACGCTGCATTCTATTTAAAAAACTTTTGTTAATAATAATAATAAATAATAATATTGATATTAATAATATTTCTATTGTTCTATTATATAGTATTATAATATATAGACCGAAATTGAGTTTATGGACCGTGACATCATAAGCAAACATAGCCTCCACTCGACGCCTGTACGGCATTCCGCTTCTGTGTTTAAGAACACATATGATTGTATAAGCACAAGGCGAAAATTGTAATATGGTTAAAATTATATGTAAATTAAAAAAAAAATACATAACTGAGTATATTAGATTCTTTTGTCACTAGCGCCAAAAGTGTGGGCAAAATTTCAGCTCAATCGGTTTGGTGTAACTGGTTTAAACGGACCCGGATACATATTTTACGCTAAATACATATTTTATGCACTGAGAATTCGGATCTTCAAGAATTAATATAGACGAATCATGCTCTAAAATTTCTTGATATTAATCCAACTATATGTTTGAGTTCAAGCAGAATTACCATAAATAAATATCAATGATAATGATGTATTATATAAAAGTAAATATTACTTTTTAACAATGGAGAGATAATAAAGTAAAATTAAAAACTGTTGAGGTGAGATTTAATCTTCAAATTTTCCCTTGATTATCTCACTCTTTTCGAGAGGTGCTTTTTTTTCTTTTATCTCGTTTCTCTCCTTTCGTGATGTAATTCCGTTGTTTACGATCGACCGAACGGGCCCTAGGAGGAATCGACGCGGTTTTTGTATTTAATTGCGATGGCATTCCTTCGTAAGAGGCGCGTATTTGCCTGGCAGCTGCTAGCAAGAGTTATCACTCCATATTTTTTGCCGTCGTGAAGTCGGGAGTTGTTGGGACCGCGAAGTACAACCAAGTGCGAGATAGCCGAAGGGAAAAGGGATAACGTACTCGAGGAAAAACAAACCGAGTGGAAAGAAAAATACAACAAAAACGAGAAGTTTCGATTAGGTAACAAATCGGTTATGTATTCATTCATTTTTTAGTTATCAAAATATGTATTCATAGATGCTTCTTCCTTTTAAGTGTATATCGAATATAGTGTAATCGGAAAGAGAAAATAATAATAATAATATATTGAATGGATATTGATGAGGCAGTCCAAAATTCAAAAAAAGAAGATAATTTAAACTTATCTTTTTATTTATAAATCGACGTTTTGGAGACTTATTCCCTCGTTCTTCAGGGTCTGTAAAATCAATTAAAATGGGATTTGGTCAATAAAAAGAATTTGAATTTTGGACTGGCTCATCAATATCCATTCAATTCACTTATCAGTCCGTCTCTAAAAATTACCTCAATCTTATAATAATATATATTTATCAAAAAAATATTGTGTGATACCTATTCTAAAATCTGCTAATACTGTTTTAAATCAGACTTTAGGCTGATAAAGGGTTTTAGGTATATAATAAAAATGTAAAAATGATTTTTATATTGTGTATCTATCTCAAATATAGATTTTTCTGAGACCTTAAACTCTCTTTTCACTTAGTTAAGTTTTATTATCAAAATCGTTTTCGAGAAATAGGTACTCTAAAAATAAAAAAATACGATATTAAATCTGGTGATGTTATAATTACAATAATATGTTGCAACCTTTAAATTAAAAAATGTCGTATTAATCATTGGTTTAACGATCTAGGCGGGAAATTGGTAAAGCATGTAAACACCCATGCTCATTTTTTACAAGATCTGTGAGTATTCTTATGAGAAAAATGCGAATTTTAGGTATTTCTAGTCAAAACTGATACAGCTTATCAACCAAAGCATCATATATGTGCAATTGAATCGTCTATTTCAAAAACTATATAAGATTTTTCCAAACATGTTTTTTTTGTCGCAAACACTTTCTTAAATGTAAACCCATAATCTGAGTAAAAACCATGCACCTCAGTAGGTACATTCCTTCTTTTTCAAACACCACCCCGAAGTCGGTCGTTCATTGCTTAATGACTCAAGTTTGATTCCTGAAAAGTTCTGCTTGTGTGACTAAGGAAGTTTTTGAAATGACCGATTCAATTCCTTTTTTATACCTACTATACTAGATGTGAAAATATAAAAATATCGATTTCAAATTTTTTTCAAATAGGAGGCCTGAATTCTGAATTACATTATGCAAGTGTGGTGTAAGCTCAATCCTATCCAAGTTTCAGGGTAGAATTAGTTTCCTACTTGTAAGTGCTAAAAAAAATATGTTAGTCACCAGTCAAAATTATTATTGTCAACTTTTACAGAATAACGAAAAAGAACATGATTGATTATTTTATTAGATTGTGTGTATTTATAATTTTAAACTAAATAATCAAAGAAAAGTAATTAATGTTCAAAACTTTCATGAAAACTTTAGCCCAGCCTAGTGTGTGTAAATATTTAGGTGCAAGTCATCTTAAATAAAAACTTATATAGTGCAATTCAGAATTAATATAGAAAAACTCATTTTTTTATTTGTTGTAAGTATATACTTAACATTAGCATTGGAAATGAAATAGAATGTTTTGAATTTGTTTCTTTTGGACTTCTTAATGAAGTCGGCAGCATTCATGTAATTCATTGGAACATGATTGTCAATTGACGATGTGTCTAGCTAAAATATGTTTAATCGACTAATGACTTGACATCGTAATCCGCGTATGACCGTATTTACATTGAACATAAATGCGATGATGCCATTTCCCTATCTGACTAGCTCCATAAGCCGAATGTATGATCTCATGTTCTTACCCATTTTTAAATACTCAGTCACTGCATATGGAAAACAAACTAAGTTTTCATATCTTTGCATGATTATCTTTTTGTCTCTCTCTATTTATTCAACCATTGCATGATGATAAAAATATTAAGTAAAATTCTTGTATTAGTACATTAAATTTTCAATTCTCTCTTCAATTTTTGCTGTGATCTAAGTGCTCAATCACCTTAGACCAGATCTAATCAAGTTTTCATCATAAATGAACAATTAAATTATTCGTATCGAGATTTGTATTCGGAATACACCGAAAGGCTAATATTAGCGATCTGTATCAGCGGAGAATAATAAATAAAATATTTCGGAAGTTAATTGAAAACGGTTGGTAAAACAACTTCCTAATTAGCAACGCCAAACGAAAGGACTTCTTTTCTGTTGTCTCATTTTATCAAATTTACTTACAACAAATAGAAACGGAGTCGGCTATTTTGGAATAATTTGAAGTTGAGATTTTTACTGATCTTTACGTTTCTTTAAGGTCCCTGAGTACGAAAAATTAATTAAGAAATTTTGAATAAAGTTGTTTTATCTATACTGTTTAAAAATTTGTAAATTTACTATGTGTTACCAATATAAATAGATAGGAATTTTACAAGATTTCGTATAGTAAAAAAAAAAAATACTATATTATATTGGTAAAATCACATTAACTCATTGCAAAAATATAAAAATAAATTGTAACTTTCTTGTATTAATTAGATACGTATTACTAAAAAATGTGTTGTAAGATTACAATACTGGTGTGTAATATTACTAAAAAGTTTTGAGGCCGGACTTTTCATTTTTTATAGTAAAATTATATTATAAGAAACTATTAAGAGTGTAAATTAAATGTATGTCCTAATATTCATTATTCCGAGGCATTTTTTCTGCTTAAACGATTTTATTAACGCAATTTGAGAGTGAATACAAGACTACAAAAAGTATGAGCCTCAGCAAAGTTACCCCAACTAAACAACCGACCTAAGCTCAATATAGCGGAACCGAACAGCAGGCACTTTTAATTAAAATTTTTTACAGGTGATATGAAATTTATAATAAGTAGGTCAAATGTGAGTGGGGCTTCATACCGATGGGCACCTTATAGCTTTCAAAAATTGAAATATCAAATTGGTTGATATTTTTTGTTGATAAGAGAATTTGTTGATTTTTTCATAATTTTAAGTTACGGCACTTTTGAACGCCGACAGATACAAAAATCACTTAAAAATGGCCACTTTAGAGTTGTTTTTACAAGGACATTTTAAAGTGAGTTAAACTTTTAAAAAATTAAGCTATAATTCTACTTAAAGAGATCTTTATAAGTACCTATACCTCACTTGTCATATTAAAAAAAATAAAAACAATTTTACTTTGAATCCCACAATAAATTCGACCCTTCCGAAAATAATCATTCGATTTAATTTTTGATACAGTTTTTGATTTTGGGGAAAATTAATATAGATAACTGATATATTTCAAGTTTGTCTTATTTATTTTACAAGCCAGAGAAGGACATTGTAGTGACACTTATTTTATTTTTGTACGAAAGCCTATAAATGTTCTGAGTTAAACATTAACTCTTTTTCTAGATTATTCGTCCAATCACGCTTTGAGGATATAAGAATTTACTCTTGATGTTATCGCATTATCTTTTAACGAATGTCATCGATAACTTTAATTGCCTAGCATTTTAATGATTATATCTCAATAGCTGAATTCATACTTTCGTATATTTATGTACCAGTGACGGGCGGTGACTTTTCAACCAGGGGATGCTGTCCAATAAAGTACCCTTCATTTTTTGAAATTTTATTTTAATTTTGGTTTTTTTTTGCAAATTTCATCGAATACGGCATCATTTTCGTTATTTTTCAAATCCAACATTAGATTTGTTTAAATTATATTTTGCGACCTTTGCCCCAAACGGATATTGTTTTGGGTGAGTTAGGGTAGGAGTCAGAAATTAATTCTTGTGACTTAAACTCCACAGTCCCTGCCATTTTCCACAATCAGCCTCTTCATCTACAATTTTTCTTAATTCTATTGCTATAAGCAAGCTATGAATTGTCTATTGGACTCATGGTTATTTCCTTATAAATTGAGAGTTCTTAAAAATGGATTAGTCTAAAAGTTCCCGAATCATCTTTATTTATTCCTTTTTTTGTATTATTTCTATTTTAATAGTCCTCAGTGAGAACAATTATTATTCGACTAAAACTTTTCTCGACTTGTCTTTGATGATATGCTTGAACTGGAATATATACCAGGCAGGGACTTCAAACCTTCTATTCGCACTCTTTTAGCAAAAATCATTCATTTTAATTGCACCTTGAAACTATGCAACAATTTTATTTAATTTTGAGAACAAATCTTGGGCTTATTGCGAAAAGTCATTAACTAACATTTTCATACATTTGAGATAACCCAATTTCAAACTTACGATTAGTTTTAAAAATACTTAAGTATCAATTTAATTGATTAGCTTTTTTTTTTATTTTTTGTAATTATAAATATGTTTTATACCTCACACAATTGAGTAAAATGCTTTACATATATAATTTTTTTTTTTTTTTTTTGCTGTGTAAAATCAGAACATTGTGCACTTAGTGAAATTGTTTTTTAGGTTTAATAGGCTTTGTGTTATTTTGATTCCCTTAAAGTACTTTTATATCGATAAAAAAATATGATCGAAACTCACAACTACGTACTATTAGATGAAAATCCACCAAAAGTGTATTTAGTGTCTTTTCGCAATAAGCCCACGCAATATACTTTTCAAAACAAAAAATGTTTTTAATAAAAATATTTGAAATAACGGATAATAATTTGAAAATTTAAAGATCCTTTTGAAATTTTGAAGTCGACCTTATATATTTATGAAAATACTCGAAATGTTTGAAATTTTAGGGATGAGCAGAAAAATCAATTTTCGGCAGGTGTAGAAAAAAATATAATAAATTTTATTAAAATCACACATAATTAATTATACTTATTTATTGAACACGGATCAATAATACAATTAAACTACGACATTTCAATCGATTAATTCTGCGATCGTTGTCAAATTCTCATATTTGAGAACGATAACAGAAAAAATCGATCTAAACGTCTAAGTTTTATTGTATTATTTATTCCTGTTCAATAAATACAGTGAAACTCCTCAAATCCGAACTAATTGTGGCTGTAGCCTGTTCGGATTAGCCGAAAGCTGGTGGTTTGGATATCTTATTGAAGAAAATGGTGCTCTTTCTTTCCTTGAGAAGCTGAAGAAAGTTACAAAAAAAGACCTTATTTACTGGGTTGCACAATCGTGTGAACTTACTGTGGAGATCTTGGATGAAGCTTTGGCCTAGCCTCTAGTTCGAGAAAATACCTAGCCAAACTTAAATTCTAGTTCGAGAAAATCCCTAGCCAAACTTAAATTTGTCAAAAATAAACTCGTTCGGATTTCCCGGGATTTCGGATTTCCGGGGTTCGGATTTGAGGGGTTTCACTGAAATTATAATTAATTATGTGTGATTTTCATAAGATTTCAACTTTTAATAAAATTATTCACAAAAATAAAAGCTTCGACAACTGATATAATAAATTCTAAAATACAAAAATAAAATGTACAATCGTGAATTGTGTAATCAAAATTGGTCCCTTGTTTGGTACTAGTTCGTTGTTTCTTTGCTATTGCGACAATATGCATCGCATTGAATGCTTGCTAATGTAATAGTATAGGTCTATAGGTGAATGGATGGAATTGGGAGTTGGGAGCCGACCGGGGCGGGCGGGCGTGACTCACTCTCTCAGGGATCGATTCGCGCACGCAAACGCACGGCTGGGCTGGAAAGGCACGCACGTACCGCCCTCACCTTGGCCACCCATTGATTGAATTATCACTTGACAGGCAGGGGGTAAGTCGCGTTGGGGTTGTTGGCCCTCTCGGCCCCTGGTCCACGCTCCATGGCTCGGCAAGGTCGCCTGCACTGGATAAACAATTCCAGTAGCCGAGGAAGTTCGCCTCCAGCGGGACCGCCCGCCCGCCCGCTCGACCGCTCGCCTTCATTCATTGCCATGCAGATAATATCGTGGCCGGGTTTATTTGTAGCTAAATCGTTATTTTCCCAGGCATTATTAGCCGGTACCATGGCCAATTCCCTTCAGCGAAAACAAATTTCAAATTAGCCAGGTGGTCGCTCGAAACGCCGGCATAGAAATTCAATTCAAAAACAAGCTTAAAAGATAACACCACGGTTCAAATTAATATTTCTCTAATTTTAATCAAATATCAATATTTAATTCCTATAAATATTTTATTTCTATCTACACTAAAAATTCAATTGAGAATTAATTGAATTCTCATTAAAATTTATTATTTCCTTAATTTATATGTTCATGAGACAGGTCTTTTATTAGAGGTGCTAGATAAAAAAAAAAGGATTTCAAGGTGAGAAACTTGAGACTTTATGACGCCCAGCAGGTTGTCTGTTTTGGTGGAGGATTTCATTCGAATAATAAACCAAGAGTTTTAAATTTAATTCGAGTGATACTGAAACTAAAGATAAAGAGAACAGCCTAATTCTCATTCACATTGTGCATTTTCCCACTTTTACTAAATTAATAGAAAATTTCAAAAAAATGAATTTTAAATGAATTTTAAATAGACTATTCTTTAAAAAAAAAGTAAAGAAAATTTAAACAATTTTAAAAATTTTTTAAAATATAAAATTCTAGGTATGTTTCATAAAAATTAAAGATAATAGGGAAAGCGGTGTTGGTTTATAGTGAAACATATTATACAAAGGAGTTTTTAAAGGGTTGTAGTGGTGTTTCACAAATAAAATAAAAATAAAAAAATTAAAAAAAAAAAAATTTAATTAAATTTTTGGAGTTTTATTGAATACTCCATTATATATTTCGGGTTTTTAGCGGATCATCAGGAGTTGTATTTACAAAAGTTTTTTTCTGGGCTAAAAACCCGAAATATATATAGAGTATTCAATAAAACTTCAAAAATTTAATTAATTTTTTTTTTATTTGTGAAACACTACTACAACCCTTTAAAAACTCCTTTGTTAAAGACAAGATAACTCTATATAGGTATATTTCGGGGTACAAGCCCATCTTCAGGAGTTCACAGAGGAACCTATTTTTGTGAAACCTAGCTAGAATTTTATATTTTAAAATTTTTTAAAATTTTCTTTACTTTATGTAAATGTTTCACCAAGAACCTACACCATTCTTTCTCCCTTAACAAAATTGACTATTCTTTATATTATAAATTAAACTTTCTAATTATTCTATATACTTATAAATATAACTAAAATTTTACATTTTTAATAGAATTTATTTTAATTTTTATAATACTAATTTTGTGATTATTTAATATCAATATCAACCAATCATTAGACTAGTACTAAAGTTAACTTTATTTCTGGATTATTCGAATATACCCCAGTAAATTCTCCAAGCAATCATAAGCATCGCAAAAAATAAACAATATTTACTCAAATAATAATAATCTCAATAATCTCAATAAATCAATTACAATTCGTATTTCGATATTATCATCGGATTATAGGAATCAAACTAACAGATTATTCTCATATTCTTTCTTTGGAAACTTATTATTATTAAAGGAAGTTATCACAGTATAAAGATAACCTGATAAAAATTAAGAAATAGTTTGCCTGGATTTTTTATTCACAAGGAAAAACCAATGAGTTTATCCTCTCCTTGATCCAAATATCATATACTTAAATATCTATAATTTATTTATTAGACTATAGATTCGAAGGTTTGAACTTCATTATCAGTCTTTTTAATTAGAAATATTCTATCTGTTAGTTCTCATGGGTTCAAATACTTGCGATTGAATACATGTAAATTCGTTTAGTCATAATAGTAAGTTGTTAAATTAGTTTATCTACATCCAATTTGAATCCATGAGAAATAAGACATCATTTATATTTATTTAAGTAAGTTTATTTGCATCAAGCAGAGAATAACCTCATTGATTTCTCCTTATAACCCGTAAATATCGAAGAATTACAATTGAAAACCTATCTTATTATTGGGATTTTGTTTTTGCTACTATTTTATAATAATTGATCTACAAGTTAAACTATATAGGTATAATAAATGTATAATAAAAAGTTTTTAAACCGATTTTAGTTAACAATTTCAATAATTTATTTAATAATTAATTATGTTGTTCTTGAAAGTATACATCATATTCGCTCTGGTAATATATTTTGAAATATGACTATTCTTAAATTGTACTTTCAAATTAAATTTTTTTGATTTATTTACTTTTCACATAGATTTATTTGAAAAAAATTATAAAATTTTGTCTATAAATTCAGATTAATGTCTATTTGAATGGATATGGAAATTAAATTAAAACATCACTCTTGATAATCGAAATGTTTTTAATTGGCTTTAAACAATCAAAGAGACGTGCATCAAAACTAGGGCAACGAATTGTTTTATGTTTAAAGATTAATTGGAATTTAGAGAAAAAAATCATATGTTCAAATAATTGTATTCTTTAATTAATTCTTAAGGCAGGGATGCATTTTCTCAAGAAAGAAATTAATCAGAGAGTTTGTAAACAACACTAAATGGAATTTTATTGTTTCGAACCTCCAGAACCAAGCATTCTGTATAATATTGCATATAAAAATGAAATTTTCAATAAAATAGAAAGCATAGGTCATTCTGTATCAAAGTCTTTAAAATTCTGCCGAATACAGCTAAATGACATGACAAAGATCAGGTTATAAAGTTCAGTTCTATAAATTAAGAATGATAAAAGTTACCTTCTTTTGTGATAAATTAAAACAATTGTTAGATTATAAATCTGTTGAATTAAATTATTTTTTTAGGAGCAATAAAGTCCATAACAAATTTAATGTGTTATTTTTTATAAAAATAAAAATAAATCTCTCCAAGTAGTTAGGTTATAGGTATATTCATTCATATGTGAATTTTGTGATTTTTTAAATAAATTATTTTAAAATGAATTTCCGACAGTATAAAAGTTTCTTAAAGAGAATCAAATATTGTCCTCTGCTTAATGAAAATAAACATACACATCAGTGGTGTGCGGTCCATGGATGCTATGGATGCTGCGCATCCCTAAAATTTCAAAACTCAAGAGTATTTTCATAAATTTAATGTTAAATTTGAAAAATAACGAAAAATTCAATGAATTTTACGCAAAGGAGCGAAAAATAAAACAACATTTTAAAAATTGAAGGGTTTTTTTTGGAAAGCATCCCCTGCTTGAAAATTGACCGCCCGCCACTGATACACATATATATGTATGTTTATTTGGATCAAGCAGAGGACAGCCTCTTTGATTTTCTTTACGATTCAACAACTGTGCTGCTCTCGGCAAAACAAAATCTTTTCAATTAACTGTAAAAGTACATCTAAAAGTTTGAATTCGTGAGTTCATATTTAATCTTAAACATAAATAATTATTAATGAAAAGATTTAAGTATCATTTTGAAAGATGGAATTTGGAAAGATGGAATTTTTTCAAAAATCAACTCAGGTTAGGTAAAAATTAAATTAAATTTACTTCTTAATAAATAATTATTATCTTTTTATAATCATTTTTAACTAAAATTTCCTTTTCTGTAAAAATTACCATTATGAACTAGAACCCCTATAGTTGGATCGCGATTTCTTAAACATATTGCTTTATAATAACTCCAAAAAAAAAACTTAGTGGTTATTTTAGAAGATTAAATTATACTTCATTTATGGACGTTGACTATCTACTCGTAGTTCTCCCGTTTTCGCAAAGCTGCTGTCTCGTTCTTAGATATCTCATATAATTAAAAAAAACTTATATTGCAAAATATTTGAATGATATCGAGTTCTTCGAATTCTCTGGTGAAACGCTGATTTGGCAAAGTCCAGCTGGAGCGGCACATGTTTCTCAAAAAGAGATCGAGGGGGTGGAATGATATCCCCTTTTGCTTTGTTTGTGATTTCGAATCTACTGCTTTTCACTTTAATTGCTGCTGTCATCTTAAGAAGGGAATTTCTTCTGTTTTTCTAAAGGGCTGGTAAAGTTAAGGGTGCCGGAAGATACTACCCCGGCAAACTCATTGGGGAATTTGCACGCAAACGTAACCTCGGTTCACTTTGTTTCTCGTTTTCAAGATGTGTCATTTAGGAGAAGAAATGATCTTTATATTATTCGTAATTGCTTGTTAGTGGAGAAGATAAACGCCTATGGCAAATAAAGTTTTCCTACTGTTTATAATAATAATAATTATACGTAGATTCTGAGATTATGGTTAAATCAGATTTTCTATTTCTCTTTTGCTTATTCCTCCCCTTGGATTTTCTTTTATAAATCGGATTGTTAAATATGAAAGAGTTCAGAAATATTTAATAAATTAGAAACCGGAATTTCTCCCTTTTTTTACCAACTCAAAATATAATAAACCGATGTGCTTAATGGTAAGTGAAAATTTTATTTTTCCTTAAAACTGTTTTATGACTAATTTAAGTTAGTATGGATGTTAATTGAAAATGATTGTGAGAGAAAGGGGAAGTTTTTGATTCATTTACTTTAACTCATACATAAAAAATTCGATAAAAATGTGTATAATTGAATAATGAATCGGATCGCCATTAGCGAGTATTTCAGTTGTAGTTAAAAACGTTTCATTTTAACTTTTTATTAATGACGGGAGAGGGAAAAAATGTAAAAAAGACCAATCATGTTCTGTTGACTTATTTCATTAATGAGAAGATATCCGTTTGAATTGAATAAGCGGCTGTTGTCGGAAAAGCATCCCTCGAAAATTATATTGATCAACTCTTTTTATTCAAGTGTCGATGGATCGGTTCGAGTTGGATGTCAATAGCTAAAGTCTACATTGCGTCCGATATTGTGTTTAACCAATTATTCCTGTTATAACGGGACGCTTATGAAAATATACGGGCTTGTTGATCGATCAAAATTTCGTTGATTTTTGCCAATATCACTCAAAATATCGTTGATTTTTGCTATTATCACTCAAAATATCGTTGATTTTGAAGCAACATCTCTCTAATATTCACTGGAGTTAGATTCAAATTCCAACTTAAATTCAATCGTGAAAAATGACATTTCTCTATTAGGATGTCGGGAACCGGTTGACGCCGACTCATTTGGTTAAGTTCCCGAAATAGCAGCGATTTGGATGAAAAATAATAACGAGGAAGCATCAGATGTTCATTTCTCAAAAAGTAATAGAAAACCAGTTACTGTAGTTATAGCTAATATGATAATAACAGCTATGTGAAATGTATTGAATTTAAACTTTGTGAGTTGTTCATTTATAGAATTTGAAGAATTTTGGTCGGAACTTTTTAAGAGTAAAAATTTATGATCGAATACATTCTACCAAAATACACCGCGTTTTGGAATCTGTGTTCTGAAGAGGTTCTTGAGTGTGCTTGAAGTTCATTTTGATATGACAATGCTTGTCAGAAATGACGAAAAGTGCTTCACTCATATCACAAAACTACAATCACATTTGAAAATCTTTCCAGAAACTGGGAGACAATACGTTCGTTGTGTCTTCTGATGGAATATCTCAATAAAAGCTCCGAGATTTCAGATGAAACTTTGGTGATTAGGTTTGTTATTTCTAAATGTGGAGACGCTTGTTTAATTGACTCGCACCAAATGAATCAATACTTGATAATGATTCCGGAAACGTACGGTATCTAATATAAAATTCAATGAATATTTTATGCTCCGACTCAATCAAAAACAGCCATCTAAATCTTGAATAACAAGTAACAAGTGTTTCTATTGAACATGAGGAAAGTATTTTATCCTTCTAGCGATTGATTCATTAAACGGCTGATGGTTGGTTTGAATGTTATCAATAATCTTGTGGGGGTTGTGATGTTTGCTAGCTGGCCATCTCAAGTTGCGGTGTAAGCTGCAGACGCCGGCTGTCATAGTTTTGACAGGCCACGTCGTGTGCCATGCGTCGGAGAAAACACGCGCACCGTAGTAGGGGGAGGAAATGGAAAAACAGGTGTGGATTTGTCTACCTGCTGCCAGTGATCCTCGAGCGAGGGCTGAGCGCTGAAGTATCCCGTATCGTGGATATCCTGCAGCTCTCGGAAGATGTTGCCACTCGGTAAGATATCCATGTTGCTGTCCGCGTGCTCGCGTTGACAGGTAGAGCAACCACCAAACCGAAGTCACTCACTCACACACTGTTTTTCGGGGATTTTTTAACGCAAGGAAGAGATTCTCTTCGGAGGTGCGCTGTTTTGGGATGGGGGGCTCACGCGCAAGCGCGTCTTCGCTGATAGGTGGGCTTCACAGCTGTCACTTTGCTTGTCGACACAGCTCACACTCAGCCGCGGGCCATCGCTCCAAGGATGCACGCATAGAACGCTCGGAGTGAGCCCGGCGGGAACGGCAATCTGGTTGCGATAACACCTGCTCGCGAGCAAACTCAACGCTAGACTGCCGCTGCCGGCAGCCGTGCAGCGGCGGGCCTCCCCTCCACTTGGACGCCCCCGCCAACAGCCTCCCCCTCGTCCCGCCGTATGGTGTACATCGTCCTCGCTGCGAGGCGCCACCGAGCGCACGAGAGCGCTCCATCCAGACTCAAGAGGAATTCTTTCAGTTCCATTTTCACTAAGAAAACGATTCCGAAGTATATAAAAAAAAAAGTTTTACTTGTAAGAATAATCCGGACAAGAGTAAGTCAGGACTACATATTAGGGGTTCCGAACCTAATCTTATATTATTAAATGAGCAATTATTGTATATATGTGAGTATATATATCCAATCGGGTTCTGGAAAACGGCTCTAACGATTTCGCTAAAATTTGGTGTACTTATCAAGTATCATGAGTTATTAGTTGTGTCAAATTTGTAATCCGATTGAAATAGAGAAAGGGCGTGTAAGTTAGTTATGTCGCAAAATAAAAATTTTAATCGTTCATATCTCGTCTTCGGTAAGTCTTGAAATTTGAAACTTAAGCTATCTAGAGGCTACAAGAAGTAACACAGGATTTTGGCTAAAATAGAAGTACCGGAAGTTGATGTTTACGTACGTAAACGTGAATGTACGCCCCTGCGTTTCTCAACCATAAATCTCAGAACTACGAAATTCGAAACTTAAGCTCGATATAGGCTAGAAGAGGTACAAGTAAGTGGACATTTACCCACATGAAAGATTTTCGTTTTTTTTTTTTTTTTTTTTTTTTTTCTCAAAAACGGCACTAACGATTTTTTTAAAACTGGTGTACCTACTTATCAAGTGTCATGAGTTATTAGTCGTGTATAGAGTTTAAACCGATTGGAATAAAGAGGAAGAGGGCTCTAAATTAGTCATGTCTCAAAATAAATATTTTAATCGTTTACATATCTAATTTCGTTTTTTTTTTTTTTTTTTTTATTTTCTCAAAAACGGCACTAACGATTTTTTTTAAAACTGGTGTACCTACTTATCAAGTGTCATGAGTTATTAGTCGTGTATAGATTTTAATCCGATTGGAATAAAGGAAGGGGGCTCTAAATTAGTCATGTCTCAAAATAAATATTTTAATCGTTCATATCTCGTCTTCGGTAAGTCACAGAGCCTTGAAATTTGAAGCTTAAGCTAGTTAGAGGCAAAAAGTTACCTAGCATCGCTCGGTGCTCCAGGCAATATTATTTTAAATGAAGAATTCTTGTATATATATTATATAGGTATATAATGAAATATATCTAAAAATATTTTCGTATGCAGAATGAATGCCTAGTATAATACCATATGAAACATTCATCGTTCTGTTGTGCCGTAACTGTATTAAAAAACTAAACGCCTGTTGGGTATTCCTCTTCTGGGCTTAAGAATACATACGGTTGTATATTCACTAGGCGCAAAATGTGATTTATGGTTAAAATGACATGTAAATTATAAAAAAATCAATAACTGAGTATATTGCGTTCTATTGTCACCAGCACCAAAAGTGTGAGCAAAATTTCAGCTCTTTCGGTTAGTGGAACTGGTTTAAAATTCAGTGGCAAAATTTGACCCTCCGCACCAGGGTGCTCCTTATTTTGGATATTTTCGAATATTTACGCTGACAGGGGCTCATATGGTTCTAAATAAAGTAAAAAAAATTCCACAAGTTTCAAGTCTCTATCTCAATTTTAATATAGTGCTACTTAGCGATTAAGTTTCGCATCTAAATAACATGGGGTTTTTGGCATTGAACGATAAATTTTTTATTCCGACCAAAGTAATATTTCAAAAAATTTGAATCTCTATGCTTTATCCTTATAAGAGTAGGTATCTTTCAGAATTTTTACAGATTTTTAGCTTATACAATTTTGGAGTTATATCTAGATAAAATACTGCTATATCTTAGTATTAGTAAGTTATAGACTCCAAAATTATAATTGATAAAAATCTGTAAAAATTCTGAAGGATAACTACTATTATAACGATAAAGTCTACAGAGTTTCAAATTGTTTGAATTATTACTTTGGCCGGAATAAAAAATTGATCGTTCAATGACAAAAACCCCATTTTATTTAGATGGGAAACTTAATCGCTATGTAGCACTAGGTTAAAATTGAGATAGAGACTTGAAACTTTGGGGATATTTTTTTTATTTATTTCGAACCATATGAGCCACTGTCAGCGTAAATATTCTAAAATATCCAAAATAAGGAGCACTCTACCCCACATACTAAAAAGTGAAGTTAAAAAAAGTTTGTAAAAAAGTTATATACTCGTATTAAAATATTTTGGTCCGGAAAGAAATAATGACCTTCTTTTTTTTATTATAAAACCGTTTGATAGTAAATTTCAATTTGAATGTTTGTTTTTGTTTTTTTAGAAAATTCTATAATTTTAATTCTCTATGACCCTCTCCCCCCTCCCTTAATTTTGGATCCATTTTATAAGCTCTTAATTTCAAAGCACAAAAACTATGTGTAAAATTTCGTTGTGATGTTCACACTAGTTTTTGAACTAGAGCAAACACAAAATGTAGTAACTTACTAACAAACTACTAAGGTACTAATGTACTAATTAACCTACTAACTAACAGACGTTTCTACAAAATAATTAATATCTCCTAAAATATAATTTTTTTGATGTTCACTCTATAAGGCTTTCTTGTATAATTTTTTTTATCAACATAGTTTGAACCGTTTTTGAGATATTTCGAAAAAATGCTGAAAAAACAAACAAACACATTTTTCATGCACGATTACAATACTTGACTATACCCTGTATTGTAAAAAAAAATGAGCTGAAACCACCACGAGTAAAGAGGGCTTCCAGTTGGATGATTTGAACCAAAAAATCTGTAATTTTTTGAACCAATAAATTGCTAAGTTTTAAATTTAATTTATCTGAGAATTTTGAGATATGACTGACAGAAGACAAATGGTTTTTGGACCCCTGTAGTCCACAAAATTATTTTAATCTATTGACAACAAACTGCAATTTAAATAGATAATATCAATATTTATCAATGAAAGACTTGAGCTACAAAACTGAAACTTTTGTGCATTATGATAGAAATTTTTTTGTCAAATATCAATCACTAGCTACATAATTATTTTCTTTCTTGCTTTTGCATACGAAAGTAGTGAAGTTAGAAAGCAAAAAATTCAATCTTTTTACGTTTTGGGAATATAAAAACTTAGGAACTAGAAAGAACTTTCTACGGCCTTTTTTTAGATATCATGGGTACAAGATGCCCAAGCAAAAATGGGGTTTAATTCAAAACAAAAACTACTATGCTCCTCCTCAATCAGCTTAGAAAACAGGAAGTTGCTATTGAAGACATATTTATAGAGCATAGCCATTACGGGTGTGAAACCTGGACAATTAGAGAAGCGGAGAGAAAGAGATTAGAGGCTTTCCAAATGTGGTGCTACAGAAGAATGATGAATATCAAATGGATGGATAAAATTACAAATGAAGAAGTTCTTGGAAGAATCGGAGAAAGAAGAACCTTGTGGAAGAGTCTGAAGAAGAGAAAAGGTCAGATGATAGGGCACACACTGAGACATGGGGGACTGCTTAGGGATATCTTGAGGGGGAGGTGGGAAAGAAAAGGGGAAGGGGAAGACCCAGATTAGAATATTTCAACCAAATAATTGGGGATATGGGATGCCAGACATTTAGAGAGGTCAAACAGCTGGCGGGGGACAGAGTCGAGTGGAGACGGATTGTTGCATCAAACCAGTCTTAGGACTCCCAACTTGCAAAGTAGCTGTATAATTTTAGGTTATATAACTTTTATGTTTTGTTGCTGTTGTATAACTGCTCCATAACGCTTATAAAACATCAATAAAACATAACAGTTGTATAACCTAAAATTATACAGCTATTTTGCTAGTAGGGCTGTATACTCAATGATGATGATGATGGGTACAAGAATTCAGTCAGAGAAAAAATCACACTCGAATATGATTTTTCTCCATATTTGATACATTTCTAAACAAGAATAAGTAATCAATTTAATAATTTTTGAATAAATTCATTATCGGCTATATAGTCTCTAGCATAATATATAGACTTAAAAATGTTTTAAATGTCCTAATCAATGGATATATGTTAAAATATTGTCAATTATTCCCAGCACAAAAAGGTTCAGACCTAATAATTCATATTATATTTCTAGCTAATTTAGTGTAGACTAAGAATAGCTGCTATATTCTATACTGCTTTATTTTTTACGTTCATTCTTGACTGATAATAAAACAAAGGTATTTGCAATGAGGCGCATCCCATTCAATTTTTATTAAAGGCTAGGCATTCAATGACATCATTTATAGAAATAAGATAAAAAGACATTTTTACTATTAGCTCGATAACAACCAGTCAAATATTTAAAAAATATTTTAGATACCGTTCCATTTTAAATTTGATGTTAACCAAAGATAAATGATTCCAGAAACACTTGGGGAGATAATGGATTCAAATGCTTTGAATCTTGTAATAGAAAAACTCCAGGCTCTATTGTCTTCAGAGTTGATTAAATATTAGTTTTTGACTAGCATATTTACATATAGACAGTCAAAAAACAAGATGTTCATTAAAACTTTTAAAAAATAATCTAAGAAATTTTCTGATTTTTCTCTTTTCATGCCATTCGATATTTGAACTCATTTTCACTTAAATGAATTTTTGATCAAATACTAAAATCTTATCTAATAAGATGAAAGAGAGAGAGGAAGAGCGAATTCTGGTGTAACTGGAAGCGCATTCTTTTAGCTTCCTTGTATGGAATGGCATCTGACACACTTGTGGAATTAGAATAGTTGGAAGTTTAAAGGGCAAGAGAGAGACCAGCCCGTTTAAGTAGACAAGATATTTCGAATATTAGAGCTTGTGCCTAGCTAGTCAACTCTCATCCCTAGAAATCAAAACAAGATTATATCATACAAATTTGACAATTTTTTAAAATGCATTTTTATGTACTAATCAAAGTTTAGCGAAAAAATTGATGTCGAGATAATTGCATATCTTTATTCTCTATTCAAGGTTCCCTGGCTAAAAAAGTGCATTAAAATTCGTTACAGAACTGAGTCTTTCTGTATAACATTTTAAAATCTTGAATATACAGGGCGTCCCAAAAGTAAAGGATCAAACGTGAACACGAGACAGGTGAGTTCAGGATTGTCCAAAAAAAAAATTTAAATAAAACTGTCTTAGTTTTCGAGTTATGAGTATTTTTTTGAAAACCGTGAAAATCGCTACCCTGCTTTTTTTTTTAATGCAATCGAATGCAAGAAGGGGTGCACCTGCTCTAAATATTTGAATGCTGTGGCTACGAATTTTCATATTTTATAATTCTAATTTTTTTTACGGAATCCTGAATAATACTCCTATCGATCACAAAACAGAAAATAACTAAGAGTATTATACTTGTTGAGAAAAAAAATATTTTTGTCAGATTCATGTGTCAAAAAATTTTAATCAGCTAACTTTGACTCTTGATATCTTAAAAAAACTGTGTCAAACAATAATGGCAAATTATCTAAAAAATTGACGCATTTAATCAAGATTTCAAAATGCTATAAAACATTCCACTTTTTTAAAAAACAAAAAATAATATTTGCATTTTTATGCGAAGGAAACTAATTTCAAAACACAATTCGTAATTGGCTAAAGGGTAGAATTTAACATGAAAACTAATTTAATTTATTAAAATATTTTTATTCAATTAAAGTAAATGTTCAAAATAGTAATTGTTTTTATATTTAATATATAATAATATTTAAAATTACAAATTAAAATTAAAATTATTTGATATCTGTTTTCATGTTAAATTCTACCCTTTAGCCAATTACGAATTGTGTTTTAAAATTAGTTTCTTTCGCATAAAAATGCAAATATTATTTTTTGTTTTTTAAAAAAGTGGAATGTTTTATAGCATTTTGAAATCTTGATTAAATGCGTCAATTTTTTAGATAATTTGCCATTATTGTTTGACACAGTTTTTTTAAGATATTTCAAGAGTCAAAGCTAGCTGATTAAAATTTTTTGACACATGAATCTGATAAAAATATTTTTTTTCTCAAAAAGTATAATACTCTTTGTTATTTTCTGTTTTGCGATCGATAGCAGTATTATTCAGGATCCCGTAACAAAAATTAGAATTATAAAATATGAAAATTCATAGCCACAGGATTCAAGTATTTAGAGCAGGGTAGCGAATTTCAAGGTTTTTAAAAAATGCCCATAACTCGAAAACTAAGAGAGTTTTATTATTTTATTTTTTTATTTTGGACAATCCTGAACTCACCTATCTCGTGATCACGTTTGATCCTTGACTTTTGGGACACCCTGTATATATTTTGACTATTATTAGAAATTATAATGTTGTGTTTATTAGATATTTGTAATGTTGTGCTAATGGAATTTATGAGCAGAGTTATAAACTTTTCGGAAAGAATCAATCATGGAAATTAAAACCAATTATTTTACAATGTATACCTTGTATTTTAGCTTCGATTTCGGAGATTGCTTCTCCACCATCGAGTGTCCTTATTAATCTTTAGTCCTTGTTTTTAGTAAGAGGAAAAATCTAATTAGATAAAAAAACCTCTTTTCCGATAATTATTTAAATTCCATTATTCCCCAATCAAATCGATTGGTCCTCCTCTCCTCCTCCGTCTCTCCTTCTCATCATGGAAATTAAAGCCAAATTAGATTATTTATTAACAATTTGCCCAAAAAAAGTAGTGAGATCTAATGTGATGCAATGTTCAATATTATCATTTTAGTAAATGAGTCGTGAATATTGTTTGTAATCAGTGTTGCCGTTACAATACAAATGTATTATTTACACTACATTTTTGTTTGAAAAGTACAATAGTACATTAACATTAATATAATTTAGTTTCTAGTAAATTCCATAAAATATCTCAAAGGTAGTACATACAGTTATGATACATTAAAGAAATATATTTAGATGTGAATCTCCAAATTCTTATTTCTAGTGAGAGTGATATGAACCCTACTTATATTATATGACTTTCTCTTGAAAATGTTAAGTTTTTATATTGAATTATGCACACAAATAATAACCCGATTTCCTTTCGATAGTGAACTATTTAATCAATTGACTTGGCTAGATCAGTTAAATTATATACTCTGAAAAAAGAGCTGTTGCGATCGTTCCATTAGTCAAAAAATTTCCTAATATGGCGTTAATGAGTCTGATTTCGAAAATATATGGAGTGGAAGTTAAGGTAGTTCTTTCGCGACAATCCACACAAAAAGTTTTAGCCTCGTAAACATTCTTTACACAATGAACGGTGCTAAAATTTTAGGTTAGGTATGTTTTTTTAACGGGACTGTACTTCTCACACTACTATACCCTCTTCATGAATGGATCGTTTCCAAGCCATTAATCTTATATCCCCTCCACTAAAAATAATCGCCCAAATATGTTAATAAGTGGTAAATAATTTCAAGATACTCCGAATAAATTATTCTAACAAATATTAGTTTTTCATCAAAATGGTGAAAGTTCTTCAATGAAAAAAAAAAATAATTATAATTTTCCCAGCTTTTCCCAATCTACCATATGTTAAAAATTTCATTTTTAATTGCTATTATTTCATGTTTGGTATGGTAAATCGTCTTCAAATTTTAACAGTGTGTTTATAATGCTTTTTATGACTTATATTCCAAGTTTCGAAGACTTCTTGAATTTTTGCATTTGTGAAAGAACTACCTTAATATTATTAAATACTAAAAATGGTGAGTTTTGAAGCACTAATTATACTTGGCATTTTCAAATTGTAATAGATGTCAAGAATTAAGTTACCATATCATGAGATCATAAGTGGTGGGGGGGGGGGGGGTCGAAGGGATAAAAGTAGAGAGATGGAGACCGATAAAAACCAAAATCAATAATAACATAATACGTTAATATCAAGTTTCAGGAAAATAATTTTCCCTAAAAGTGTTAAATAAATAAATACCTACCGTATAGATGGACATTGGACATGGACAAATGGACATATGTTATGTAAAATGAAAATTATGCGAATTAATTGAACTTACTATATTCTCGACTCATTTACTAAATTGGTGGTGTTGAGCTTGGCGACAAATTAGATCTTACTTATTTTTCTGGCTAAAGGTTTTTACTACTCGAACTTGGCTTTTTATACAGACGTGTTTTCTCTGAATTCGGGCTCGTACCCAGAAATATGTATATATAGAGTCATACTAATAAGCATCTTGTCTTTTATTTTTGTGAAAACTACCTAGAATTTTATATTTTTATAAATTGTCTTTTAAATATGTTTCACCAACACCATTCACAGTAGTGTTTTTAAAGATAAAAGTAAATAAATAGTATATGCAATATTCATTTACTATGAGTTAAGATTTCTAGGTCACTTGTTTCACATTAAAATTAAACATCTTTTATTTTTTTAATTTCAATGTGAAACAAGTGACCTAGAAATCTTAACTCATAGTAAATGAATATTTCATATAATATTTATTTACTTTTATCTTTATTAAAGATGTTTCACCTTGCACCAACACCACAATCTCTATTAATTAGTAGTGTTTTTGCTGGGATACTCCTTATTTATAGTTTTTCCCCCAATAGAAGTTTATTTCAAATTATTTTTTCGTCAATTGGATTTACCTAATTTTAATTTTTCTAAAACTTCCTAACTAGAATTTTTTGTTTACCTATTTACTTTTGGAAATCAAAATGAAATCTTTAGAGAGTTTTCTTTTGAGTCTTTGCCAACTCTAATTGAAATTTACTAATAAGCTTGAGATTTAATTAGAGTTTATATTTTATTGATTTCATGAAGGAATTAATTTTTAATTTTTTGGTTCTTTGTTTCTCCCTAATTTCTTCCTCGGTTTACTTACCCGTTGATCTTTTTTGACGACTCGTTTTCAAGGTTTGATTTCTCTAGCCATTTCTTCTCATCATGACAGCAATGTTTATACAAGGTTACCATCTATCTACGAGGATTTTTATCTCAGTATCCAAAAGAACGAGGGAAAGAAATTGCCTAAGACTAAATGGCAGACGTTTTAAAGAGCCGATGACGAATGTTCTATGTCTAAATCTCTCATTAACCACTCAACGCAAGGCAGGAATTGCGTGTGTATAGATAGAAAGAGGAAGAAACTGGAAGTTGGAATAACTAGAAAGGAATAAAAGAAAGGAGGTTGGAATGGGTAATACTTCAAGCAATTGTGTGTCTTGCTGAGGAGGGTGGAGGATAAGTCCGGGGGGTCGTTTCCCCGATTACGCCCGGGATAAACGGTGGGCATCAATCTAGCTCAGCTCTTTTGCCTGCCACACTTGGGTACACCGTCCCCAGCCCATTCTTCTCTGATATCCAGAGGCTACAATCCCAACCAGCGCATGCTTAATAAATGTCCAGCAACGAAAGTACCCCCAGGTCCAGCCACCTATGATATGTTGCTTTTGTTTATTCAAATGTGTAAAAAATGCAAATAGCCGTCTGGGCCTGTCATATGCGGGCTTTGCCATATGTCTTACATTATTGTTTATCCACGGGATGCTTAGAGAAAAATAGATCGCTTTTATTATCCCTTTCTGGAACAGTTTGGTCAATAAAAATTTAGATCACATTTGATAACACAAGTAATCTTATAAATAAAAGCATATCATCACTGAATTTAGAAATAATTTATCGAACGAAATACTATATATATTCAATTTTTGTAACGACGGATGAAAGTATCAAATGCTGATTTCGTTTTCTGACCCGATGCGGGACTATTGTCGTTCATATTAGAACTAATGGCTACCACAAGGAGTAGTGTACCTATAATTTTCTGACTATTATTAATGAATTTATAGATAGAGAGATAGATAGTATTTATTTGTTCTAAACAATTTGTTATACAAATGAGCTTGCTTTGGTAATGCAGTCAGTATACTGAATAGTGGCACATTATATCTTAAAATGTTATAAATTATAACAAATAAATATACAAATTTATAGCTAATAGATATAACCGGTAATTGATACAATTCAGAGCAAACATCAATCAGCCAAATAATATAAAATATACAACCAATCAGTTAAAGGTTAAACATAACCAAAATGAATAAATAATAAAACATAGGTATACACAATATACAAATAAATAAATAAAATAAAATAAATAAATATAATAATAATATCGTCTGCAATATAGAAATGGACAATTTCTGGAAATCGCAAGATCTCAATGAAATACAGCCAAATCTATTATTATGGTGGAGAAATTAGCCTAGAAAAAATTATATATATATTCATATTTTTATTTTGAATTGATTTTCGTATAAGCCAGTTTTCGTGGTTCATAAAAAAATCTTTAAGAAAATACATTTCCAAATATGTTTTTTCTGAATGTATCTAGATTAAAACAATGAAAGTCAAAATTGTAAAAAATTTATTTTCCTACAAAAACTCCAAAATGAAGAACTAAATAGATTTCGGGTTTTCTTTCTTTAGTTCGAAAATGTAGAAAATTAGATAAAAGTCGATATAGGGGCATGCCTGTGCTATTTCACTGACATTTCATCCTTTCAATTTTACACAAATTTTAGTGACTTGATAATTTTTTTCTGTAGTAATTTGAACTAGAAAATTGTAATTTGGAGCAAAAATCCAGTGTTTAAATATAATTATCAATTCATTAGAATGTGTTGTACGAGTATTGAAAAAGTTTTTCTTTTTTGCTTTTTGCAATTAGGGGCAATCCACAAATTACGTGACACAGTAAAGGCTGGAGTATCTCATATTTTCGCCCGGGTATCTTAAAAATTGTGATGTCACAAAAGTTAAATAGATATCTAGAATTATTAGTTATAGGGTATAAAAGTGATAGTGTGACGTCACAATACAGGGGGCTCAATGAAAATATGACCGATTGTGACATAGTGCGAGAAGGGTTTAAAATCTTGGAATTTATGGACGGTCCCGTAACGTTAAATTAAGTTTTCAATGAAAATTAAAATTTATTTCCGGGCTGTCCAACCCGCGGGCCGCATGCGGCCCAGCACAGCAATCAATGCTGTCCGACATAAAATTATAAATTTTCTTAAAAGATTGAGATTTTCATGTTAGTGGAAAAGAGCGATAACTGATATAATTTGACTTAATTACTTTTTTTTTCTAAAATAAGAAGAAATTAGAAAATCTAAAAATTTTTCGAAGAATAAAAGGAAGATTTTCAATTTTGAAAAGATATATCAAAATTTCCGAAAAAATAATCACAATTTTGGCATATTTTGAACCATTTTTACAATAGATTTAAATATTTTAACTGCAAATTTTCTGATTAAATGTATGGATCTGTAATCAGACATGAAACTGAAACAAATATTTAATAATGTATCTTTAATAAAATTTTATAAAAATTATCTACCCAGAAACAAATATTCCTTCTGGCTTCTCAACATTTATTCACTTTTTAGATATATGAATTTACATAATATACCTGAATCTATTTTCGAGAATAAAATTCACTAAAAGCAAAATTATAAGCTCAACTAGTATCAGGTGACAAAAATAACGAAGTTTCAAATAATTAAAAATTATTCTTCATCTCATATTTCCATTTTTTTAAATATATATTATTTCAGTAATTAAAACTTTTTGAAGTGCTAAATAATTTAACAAAATCCTGAAGAAAATAAATTGACACGTTTTGATGTGGCCATCCACTTGACTTTACCATACACTTCTGGTTGAGTTTGGTACAAGGGCCCTAGATTTTTATTTTTTGACCCCCCGCCCCCTCCCCTCTCCCCTAATTTTGGCTCCAGAAAAAAAATATTTTCGTTATTATATGTTCATTTTATAGTATATTTCATTTTTCTTGTTTTTTTAGTTTTAAAATATTATAATTTTAAATTGTAGCCCCCCCCCCTCCTCCTCCTCTTTATTTTGGGTCGATTTGCACCAAATTCTAATCAGCTCTTTATCTCAATGCATCAAAACTATGTTTTTGTTTTGATATTCACACTAGTTTTTGAACTAGCTCGTCCACAAAATTTAGTAACGCACAGACTAACAGACTAACAGAATAACAAACTAACATACATTTTGACAAAACAGTTATTATTTCGAAAAATATAATTTTTTCGATGTTCACTTATTTGAGGTTTTTTTGTAGAGCGAAATGCCATGGTTTCGCTCAATTTTTTTAATCGAAATAGTTTCAGCCGTTTTTGAGATATTTCGAAAAAAAGAAGGAAAAAAAAAATTTTCATGCACGATTACAATACTTAACCGTAAATAAAACTCAAAGATTATTATGGTATGATTTTTTTTTTTGTTTTGGTGGATATCATTATTCTACATTATTAACTATATTTTTTTTCATTAATAAACAGGGCCGTGGCAAGGGGTTTTGGCGCCTGGCGCGAACAAATTTTTGGCGCCTTAATTTTTATAACCCAGTAAAAGTTAGTGGTTTTAGTGCCTTTTTTCAATCGTTCCTTCGCGCCGTGCCTTGCCACGGCCCTGTTAATAAATATCTATGGAATTAGTACATTTTATATGTGGCCCGAGGCATTTGTTTTTCCTTCAAATGCAGCCCGTGTAAGCCAAAAGGCTGGACACCTAAGATTTATTTTATCTTTATCTACCTTCATTTTGAGTGTCTATAACGAAAAAGCTATCATAATGCTTAAATAAATATAATAATGAAACCCGGGAAGATTCGGAATGATTCATTCATCCATTCAAGTTCGTGAGATGTTCTTAGTATTTTCTAGGATTAGCGATGAGGATAATTTTTATTCCGATGCTCATTCAACTTCCCGTAATATGAATGAATCGGCCATCTAAGGGCAAATTGGAAAACCGGTTTTCTTTATGCAAATGTTTTCGCGCTTAACAATAATACATCGACCAATAGAAACACTTTGGGGACATGTATTTGTTTTATCTTTCGAATTGTTGTTTTCGTAATAAATTTTATGTACACAACCTCTTAAGTAATATCGGAAAAAATTCACGCCTAGCAAAAATGGATTTTTATTTATTTTTCCTCTCTAATCGGATAAATACAAAAAAGGCAACCAAACGCAATTGTTATTTAAATTAAATTCATCGCATATATTGAAATAAAAAAATTATTTTTAAGCTTTCATTTTTTTTTTTTTTTTTTTTTTTTTTTTTAAAATATTTTAAATTTTAGGCCCTTTCTAGAAAAATTTTTGGGTTTCCCCCCCCCCCCCCCAGAAATTCAAAAAATACAGATTTGATTTCATTTATAAAAAATGCAAATTAATAAAAATATAGAATAAAATAATACTTCATTAAACAAAATACAATGTTTGATCTAGAACAGGGCTGTCCAACCCGTATCCCGCGGGCCGCATGCGGCCCAGCACTGCAGTGATTGTGGCCCAACATAAAATCATAAGTTTCCTTAAAACATTGAGATTTATATGTAGAGATATAATATTAAATTGAAAGTTTTTGTGCCGAGGGTAGCAGAATTTTTATATATTGAAGGAGACAATAAAAGAGTGTGTCCTCTTATAAATTTTATTTATTTATAACGAGACTATAGTTTCGAGGGCTTTGTCCTCTTCATCAGTCTATTACAATTGATTCACAGGAATTAATGTATGAATCGAAAGCTAAAATTTTCACATGGATGAGTTAAGATATATAAATAAATCTATATAATAAAAATGAATTTCTTTTTCTTTGTAAGCGCAGATCTCTCAAATGCCTGGACCAATTTGGCTAATTTTTTTTTTAAATGTTCGTAATAGTCCATTTCAGGTTAATACGTAAAAAAAAAATAGAAAAGTTGCCCGGAAAATTAGAAAATTCACGAAAAACTTAAACAAAATCTGTATAGCCAACATAGCTTGCCAAACAATAAAAGAACTAAACTAGCAAACTAAATATTTGTTGGCGGCACTGTTTGTCAGATTTTTGAATGTCATTCATTCTTAATAGCATAGGTAATAGAGTTCTAACCACATTATCGTTGAAGAAGAATTTAATAATGCAACAAAGATTTAAAAAAACTATCTATTTTTTTTAAAGTACCTACATTTAAAAACAAAAATTGAAAAAATAAACTGCAACGGATCGTTGCTAAACTTTATCCAATGTACTATCTTATTCTAAAATAAAGTACTTTAAAATATAATTTTACAAAAAACTATATATGACATTTTTTGTGATCTTCAAGGTACTTAATTACAATGAATTTCAAATCCCACAAATATTAATTTGACAATTTAATTGATGAACTCAAAAATTGTTATTTAATTAAATAAACTGCAACGGATCGTTGCTAAACTTTATCCAAATTCATTTGAAATATTAATATGTTTATTCCTTTATTATTAATCAGATATCACTTGCAATTTGCAGTTCATGTTGACCATGCGCGGGTCCAGGGGGGGGCGATGGGGGCGACCGCCCCTTACCCCCAAAGCATTGGAGATCAACATTTTTTATATGTTTATTTAATTTTTTTTTTTATATAACATTAAATTTTAAAATTGAAGAAAATAAAGTTCTATGGGGGGGGGGGGCGCCCCCGCCCCCCCCCCCCCCTCTTGGACAATTCCATCATGACACACTTCCGAGATCAAAAGTAGATCTTTACCGGCGACTGCCCCTCCCCCCCAAATCAGAGGTCTGGATCCGCGCTCGATGTTGACTTTACTTACCAAAATAATGATCGATTCTCATTTAACAGTCGAGAACAACTATTCTACATTCGATTTTCGATGTTACGTTTTTATTGGTAGTTATTATAGAAGACATGGGAGGAATCGACTTAAAATCAAAAATAGTAATCGATTCTTATCTAATACTTGAGGAATAATAATTGTTAATAGATTTTTTGACCCTTTGATTATTATTGGTAACCATTGTTGAAGAACATGGAGGAATCACTTAAATCAAAATAGTAATCGATTCTTATCTAATACTTGAGGAATAAACAAATTTTATTGTACATTAGATTTTTGACCTTCGATTATTATTGGTAACCATTGCTGAAGACATGGATGAATCGACTTTAAAATCAAAATAACGATCGATTCTTATCTACTACTTCAGAGGAATAACCTTATTGCATTCCATTTTTGATGTTTTGACTTTAATGCAGCAGCTCTACTGGAAAACGTGGAAGAATCGACTTAAAATAAATAAGACTAAATTCTTTTACAACAACTCAAGCTTGAGAATAAGAGAATTTTTTATAAGTAGAGATTTTTAATATATTTTAAATATTTGTTTCATCTTATTTGTTATGAATGTATATTACAGTTAAATAGAATCTCAAATTATATCTATTTAAGAATTTATAATTAAACAATTATATTTATTCTCTGTTTCTAATAAAACATCAATAAAGCAGCCACGTGGAGGTCCAGGGGGCTAAGCCCCCTGGCTAGCAAAAGGCCCGCAGAAGGCGGGCCTTGAAGCTAGTATATAAATATAATAAAAACCTCATTAACGCTACCTACAGCAAAAAAATAAAACAAGTATAAATGACAATTCTTAATTCAGCCACCTGAAAATTTTAATATAATATAATAATATAATATAAATTAATAAATTATAAAATTATTTCCTTTTTCAAAAGATGAATGTACATTTGTACAATACGTGAAGCTTTTTTCAAGAATAAAATTCACTAAAAGCACAATTATAAGCTTAATTACATAGGTTAAAATAAATAATGAAGTTTCGAATATTAAAAAAAAAATTTCATCTCATTTTTTCATTTTCTAAAATATTTATTATTTCAGTAATTTATATGCTACGACACTAACCTAGTCCATCATTAATTATTCATAAATAAGTGTGAGCTTCTTGAATAAAGCCGCTACCTTATTAATTTCCAAAGAAAATTCCTGAGGGTTAACCAATTTTTGTGCTAACTCATTGTAACAATGACAGAGTCTAAAGACAGGATTTATTTCAGGATGTATCTCTGGATAGAATATGGCATTATACTTCTTAATACATAATTAGGGCTATATACAGGAAATAGACCAGCAAGTTCTGTAAATTTCACTTGATCAGACATAATTTTATATACAAATTTCCAATCAGATGCAATCATACAGGAATTAATAGAAGCCAGGCAGAAAAACTTAGCAGCAAGAGTGTAGTCATGATTAAATCTTGACATTGGATTATCAGTGATGCTAACTTTCTTAGAACTTTGAGCAGAACTCTATCCTAACAATGTCACCCCTCACATTCGGTCTCCAAATAGCAATTACATACATAAGAATTGATTTGGTTAGAGTTACATATAAGTATTTAATCACATCAGGATTTATGAATGACTTAGGGCCGGTCGTATGTCGTTTGGTAAGCTCTTTTTAACCGTTGACAAAGGGTAAATCCTTAGAATTCACCTTCGGGCACAAGGTGAATTCTAAGGATTTACCCTTTGTCAACGGTTAAAAAGAGCTTACCAACCGACATACAACCGGCCCTTAGTGGTATGAGATATAAAACCCCCAACTCTGATTAGCCCTACCCACCACATACGTGATGTGGTCTTTAAATGTGAGTTTGGAATCGAAAATAACTCCAAGGTCTTTAATAGAGTTAGCTCCAATCCGAATTTAAAATGGTTATGTTGTTTAGAAAAACTAATAGTAAAACACAGGAATTATTTGACGGATTATAGTGGTGTTTCACAAAGAATATTATGTATAATCCGCCAAATAATTCCTGTGTTTAATATGTTTCACTATAAACCAACACCGCTTTCCCTAAACGTTATTAATAGTAAAACATTTATCAAAGTTGAGGAAAAGCAGGTTTGAATCACACCAAGTATTTATTACTATTTTTTTTTATAAACCGCTGCTTCGTCAGCTTGAAAAATCAGAAACTATGTGAAAATGTTAAATTTATCTTACGCGTTATACGGAACTACCATATTTATCGCGCTATATGAGTACTAGTTGCAATTTTTTCATTGTGTTATACGAATTCGGGTTTTAAGGGAGCGCGTTTTACGTGAGTCCACTGTATTCAAATAAGCTTTATTATTTTTCCCATATAGTTATTAAATTCCCCATGCATTCTGAAAAGTCGTCTTCATTTATCTTTTCTATTTCATCCATTTAATCAACCACTCAGTTTGAATTAAATATTAAATGGTATTGTTCAAGTTTTTTTTAGTAATTTTAAAATGCCCTTAATTGCTCTAGCTTCTAATTGCAGCTTGTTGTGTGAGAATTAATTAAACTTTTATATTGGGTGTATTTAAAATAATAATCCGTAATGACTTGGTATCCCTCTGTATTCTATATTTTTGTGTCATAGGTTCTCTTGAGAGCGTTGAAGGGAGAGAGACCCATGGGGCTCGCCATTCTCCAAACCAACAAACGTAAATTAGCTGAGCTCATTCATTTCATTCAGCGGCTGGACCAACAGAAACGCATGAGATAATTAGTCTTATTCACATGAATGTGATTTATTTCTAAGTCTCTATATCCTTGTTATCTCTAGAGAATTATTTAATGAATTTCTTTCCGTTTTTTAGATTTAAAATCTACTTTATGTACATACCAAAACAGCAGACATGATTCAGGTTTAATTTAGAATTTTAAATTTATTCCTCAAATTATTATTAATAGAAGAAATCGCATGAGATATTTTTGAATTATTTCTTCGGTTATACAATCTTTTATGATCTGAAAATATTATAAGAGGGAATTACACTTGATCAAATGTCAGCCTAGTGAAATTCCATTTTTGGCCTTTGAAAATTTAGAGAAACATTGTCTTACCATTTATTTGCTTTTGGTCTTAACCCAAGGTTTGTTTCAAATCGTAGTATAAAGTATCATCATTTTTCATATATTAATTCTGGAGTTCTTTAGGATTTCTCTATTTCTTTCACACTTTTGATAATTGAGATTAACTATCTAATTCCATTATTTTCTAAATCAAAGAATCGAACACTACAGCATGTAGTGTGTGTTAAATTATTCTATATTTATTTAATATATAACTTGCATTTTTCAACCTAATAATTATTCACAGAGTCGGAAAAGCTTAATTAAATTAACATTCTTTTAAGAAAAAGTTTCTCGCAATAAATTGTATCCTGGAAAAGTAATAATAATATTAATAATTTTGAAATTTAATATATCTCTATTCGAAAATGGCAAAACCCTAAAAAAATATCAAGATTTTGTCAAGGGAAACAAGTGAATAATCCCATATGAAACACAATGATGAATTGTGAAATAGAAGCGTTAAAATATTAAATATTGAAAATATGACTTAAATAAATAGTTCTTTTTTGAAATTTCTACCTATTTTGCTATTTTCATATTTAAAATTCCATTTAATTAGCTTACGTTCATTAATTAATATTATTATAAATAAAAGATTATTAGAAATTAATAAAATTATTTTAATTAAATGATTTACACAAAAAAATTTCCTACAAAGTCATGTGATCCTGACAAAGGATAGATACCGTTTAGGATCCGAAAAGTCGGCAAAATGTTAAATAAATATATTACTCCGAAATATTGATTGCATTTTTTTTATTTAATTTGAATTTAATTACTCTTATCATAAAGAATTAAAAATTCAAGAGGTTTCCGGTCTTTTTCAAACGGAAATCTGGCATACCATCCAAGAGATACCACGAGATAACGTCTTAAGCATATATCATCGGAAGGTATATGGACACATTAATCTTAATATCAAAAGAATTCATATTATTTTTTTAAGGGAGAGGGGAGAATTCAGTCGGGATCATCTCTCCCAGTAGTTTTCAAATGGAAACCAAAAGTACAATCCGGACCTTCCCCGAGAGAGCAACTTAACATATATCATCGAATGTTAGGTTGGTCCATTCATCTTAATACTAAAACAAACTACAATACTGCTGGAAAGAAAACAAAACCTAAAATCTTATAAAGAGAACCAAAGAGCTTGTCCTCTGCTTGATGAAAATAAACATACACACATATATATATATATCAAATATATATATATAGTATATCGACGGTCTAATTCTAATACTCCGTAACTAACAAAATCGACATTTTGAACTAGACGATTTTTTTTTGTTTTGGACCCAAAGATGAAAATTGAATATTCAAAAACTTATTATTATCTTTTTGTTATTGAATTATAAGAACTATTTTAATCAAATTTTAGTGAAAATTTTTATTAATTATTAATTATTGCAGATACGGAATATTGTATATAAAAATATTAATTAAGTAAACGAGAAAAAAAAAGAATAAATACAATTTTTTTTAGATATGGGGCTTTAATAGTCGATAGATGTCGACGTCTACTACAGTTTGACACAAAAAAACATTTTCGTTTTTTTTGCAGATACGGTGTATTAGAATTAGACCGTCGATATGTATATATATATTATTTATTTGTTTGAGACTATAGTTTTGAAGGCTTGGCCTTCTTCATCATCAGTCTTTTTTAATTATAAATATTATTTTTCATCAGTATCGCGTGGATATTGAAAATTTTTTGCTCTTACTCAGCCGAAAAGCCAGTTCGAATTAAAATTCGGCTGGGTAAGAGCAAAAAGTTTTCAATATTCCCGCGATACTGACCCCATGAAAAATAATATTTATAATTAAAAAATACTGATGATGAAGGCCAAGCCTTCGAAACTATAGTCTCAAACAAAAAATAATATATATACATATATGGGTGATTCTCAAAAAAAAAAAAAAAAAAAAAAAATAGAAAAATGACTTCGATAATTTGATGTAAATTTTGTTTAATTATTATGGAATTTCTTTTGTAAATTTAATAGTACATGGGGTAATTGTCTAAAAAGTTATAGTGGTCACCAACTTTTTTAAGTTTAAAGGGGGGTGAGGTGATCCATATAGTTCTGGGTTCTGAATAGTTTCAAGAAAAATATGTGATACCCAGAAAAAATATAATAAATGGTGAGAGTCAACATGGAACATAAACTTGTTCTTGTATCTACTGGTTTACTGGACCGTCGCTTAAAACACCATAAATTTGCATGAGGGAGGTGAGGGAATGAGAAAACAAAACATTATTGCACAAAAGTAGAAAAAATGACCTTATAATTTCCCTTGTGAATGTGCGATACTTTATTAATTCTAGGAACACATACAAATATATGATAAATCATACATAAATAAGCGCTTAACTTTTTACCACGCGGTTTAAATATTTTAAGGATGAATTTAAAAATATATTTTTTGACTTTTCCGTTTATCCTGTTTAAACTATATACAAATTTATGTACAGCCAGTACTATTATATATGAATAAATAATAAGATAGCAGACAGTTATAAGAAGCTTTTCGAATTAGATCTTTGAATCTATGTGAATTTGGCGGTTGGGACACAGTGACGGAATGATTTTTAGGGTATTTACTTGAACATTTATTTTTTATTTATGATAAAAAATAAATCTTTTTTATAATTTGGTACGCCTAGGGATGTAGTTTCATAAAAAATTCTTTGTTACGATAACTTAGAATCCCATTTTACAGGAATCAGAAAGGACATCAATTTCAATTTTTTTTGAGAATCAGCCATACATATTTGATATACCGGGTGAGTTTTTTATCTTGAGATAGTTTTATAACTCAAAAACAGTATATTATATGGAAACAAGTTTCAAATAAAAGTTTGTTTATATCGAGGGGGAAACTAAACTAGGTTATTGTTTGTCGACATAGAATAAGCTTTCAAGGGTATTTCTGGGTCAATTTCTGTTTTTTAAATGGAACCCTATATTTTTCATTACGTTTACTTAATCTACAAAAAAAAAACAAAGGAACTATTTTTTAATACCACATCAAATAAACAAAATACATCAATCAATGAGATCTCATAAAAAAATTATTAATTATTTTTAACTTAATTATCAAATAATAATGATTAAATAATTAATTATTAAATAAACAATTTAATAATAATTAATAAAAAATAATTTTGGGCCACTATTCTGTGACATTGCCATCGCAATAGCCCAAGAGCCCACAACGGCCAGACCTTCGTTATTTTATAAAAGCTGAAAGTTTTTCTGTGCATGTCCCATATACAGGTAAAAACGACCAGCGACTATAGAGTTTGGGTTGTGGTTACTTTGGCAGGTAACAGGTAATAAAGGTGTATAAAATAGTACTTTAAATTCGTTAAAGTATAAAGCTCAATTTTTTTATATTTTCTTCGGGATAACTTTAGAAATCTCGTCATCCATTGCCGGACACTTATGACAGTTGCTACCCCCTGCCAGACACCCCTAAACTTTAAGAAACTCAAGCTTGAGTGGTTTGCCATAAAAGAATTTAGTCTTTTTGATTTTAAGTCGATTCTTCCACGTTTTGAGTAGAAGTTGTCATTAATAGTCAAAACAACAAAAATGGAATGCAATAAGGTTATTCCTCTAGTATTAGATAAGAATCGATGGTTATTTTTGATTTTAAGTCGATTCCTCCATGTCTTCACCAATGGTTATCAATAATAACCGAAATGTCAAAAAAATCTATGTAAAAACCATTAAAACTGTCCGCCTATTGAGGTAACATTTTTTTATAGGTCGCCAAGTAACATATATAAAATTTATCTTTTATATTATAACGAAAGTATAATTATAATTTATTAAAGTTTAGATGTGTCTGGCAGGGGGTAGCAACTGTCATAAGTGTCCGGCAATGGATGACGAGATTTCTAAAGTTATCCCGAAGAAAATATAAAAATTGAGCTTTATACTTTAACGAATTTAAAGTACTATTTTATACACCTTTATTACCTGTTACCTGCCAAAGTAACCACAACCCAAACTCGATAGTCGCTGGTCGTTCTTACCTGTATAGGGGACATGCACAGAAAAACTTTCAGCTTTTATAAAATAACGAAGGCCTGGCAGTCGTGGGCTCTTGATTTACAAGTCTTCTGGATGAATTCCATTTTCAATTTAGTTATTTTGGCCTGTTTCTTCGTGACCTTTACATTTCATGTTTTTTTTTTAAACACACGATAAAATGAAGCTTGGGAGGGTGTATTCCTATCAGGAAAACGCTCGGCAATAGCAGTCCCATAACACTTTTTCCACATTGACCTCATAAATTAATACCATTTCAATTCTGTCTTAAACAAAAAATGCTCCATTTGTATTATGGTAATAAAATATAACTATCTACTCGATTGACAAGAGAAATAAACTTTTTAAAACTCAAGAAGTTTAAGTAGTTCTATTAAGTAGAAAATAATCTCTTAAATCTGTGTATAATGAAGTTTTAATATCATTAAAACACTTATTTTCATTGTTGTGATTTTTCGATTTAATAATTATTTATTTAATCATTATTATTTGATAATTAAGTTAAACAATTGTTAAAAATAATTTTTAAGATTTTTTTTGAGATCTAATTCATTCATGTATTTTGTTTATTTAATGTTGTGTTAAAAAATAGTTCCTATGAAAGTTGTTCAGTTTTTTTTTGTAGATTAAGTAGACGTAATGAAAAATATAGTATTTCATTTAAAAATGAGATCTTGACCTAGAAATACCCTTGAAAGCTTGTTCTACGTCGACAAATAATAGCCTAGTTTAGTTTCCCCCTCGATATAAACAAACTTTTATTTGAAACATTTTTTCATATAATGCACTGTTTTTGAGTTATAAAACTGTCTCAAGATAAAAAACTCACCCGGTATATGTGTGTATGTTTATTTGTATCAAGCAGAGGACAACCTCTTTGTTATGAATCAGCAACTCTGCTACTCTCGGCAAAATAAAAACTTTTCACCTAAAATCTGAGTCCGGTGATTAGTAAAACAGTGGAGACAGTGTCTATTTTCCTCAAGTGTTTTTTTCCTTCTATCTTAAAAAAAACAGAATTGTCCAATAGTTATGTTAGTAAACTAATAGGCTTCGATAGCTGGATTGGGAGTGTATCGAATGGCGGGGAAGTTGCCTGGATTGATTATCCATAGCTGGACAAATGCACACCTGTGTTGGGCCTGCGCTCGCGTCAATGGCCTTTCGGCGTGGCGTTGCGTTGCGTGTACCCCATGTACCCCGTGTACCCTGCGTCCGTCCCCCATTGTGTCTGCATCTTATATGCTTTCCATTCACGTCCCCGTCGATCTCTCTCATTCCTCGACAACTCCGTCCTCGGCGCAACCCCGCACTCTTCCTACAGTGTCATCGACCCATTTCCATACATGTATTCGTTATTCGTTTAGCAACACCAGAGATAGACTCTCTCTAGCAGACTAAACGGGGGAAACGTTTGTCATTTAAATTTTAATAAGTTAAACTATATCAAATTATACAATCCCCGGCCGGCTGCGATGGTAAAAAATTCCTTTCATGCCTCGGTCGCGGAAAAAAGAAAATGAGTATATTAGAAAATAATCTAAATAAGTGCGATTCGGACTCGCAACTCGTACATCTTATATATCTTCCAAAATATTTGAGATGTCAAATTATTTCTTACACCTTTAAAAATGTCTTATCTAATTTTACTATAAAATAAGCTGATGTGTTCTGCTCTGATGTGGCCATCCACTTGACTTTACCATACAACCCGGCTCTCACTTATCTATCTATCTATCTATCTATCTATCTATCTATCTATCTATATATATAAAATAGAAAAGTATGTGGATATATATGTATGTGGAAACGATCTGATTGGCCAGTGCATAGCCAATTCCAAAGCGTTAAATTATTAGGAACGATTCTAATTGGTCAGATAGTGATCGTGCTTAGGCAATGTGTTAAATAAATCTTTCCTTATTCTTCCTTATTTTTGAATCAATTTCATTCAGCACATTCTTTCGATACTTACAGTAAGATTTTAAATTTCAATTATTAAATTGGTATGAACGAGACGCTCCCCGCCGGGCTAGTGGACGCCGGGCCGAAGCGCCCGGTCGTCAGCTAGTACTATATATATTTATCTAGATTAATTTGCCGCAACGCTGACGTAATGCTGCCGCCAGGGAGCGCTGATGCCGTCTTTGCGGCAAATTTGAAATATAATTGTAATTGAAAATCGAATTTTGGAATGAAAGACTCCAATTGATTTTAAATTAAGAAACATTAAATTTATTGATAATTATCCCCCCCCCTCACCACTCAAAAATTAAATATTCAATTCGCTTTTCTTTGCGCACAGAAAAAGAAATTAATCACATCTTATTTGATTTATATTTTATATATTATTTGTTTATTTTTTAAAAATTTGCCACTTTTTTATAATTTATTAAAAATCTAAATTTTGTTATTCTTATTTTTTGATTTTTACAAAATTGAACGACTCAAGACACGCATGTCCGAGTTTCACATGGCAATACTGGAGGGAGCAGCCTGTCATACAAACAACACCTGATTGATCTCTTTTAAATATTTGGAGCCTTATATCGATTATCGATCCCAAATTTAAAAAAAATGATATAATATAATTCTCCTCCTCACACGATCCCACTTATTTAAATAAATCTACATATTTCCACACAAAAAATATCACAATGCTGTAGATTATAGAAAAAAAATACTACCAGATTCATATCTAGAGCCTCATTTCTGTAGCTGTGTCAGGACGAAAATGAGGTGAAACTTTTAAGTGACTATGTATTTTCGGGAGTTTACAGGTATACATTTGGAGTGTAGTTTTTTAAGAGGAATAAAATTTTTGGACCGAGACGCTGCCCGCCAGGACACCGGCCGGAGGGCCGAGCTTCGAGGGCGTGCCGAAGGCACGCACGAAAAGCTCGTATTTAATGTTTAATAAAATTATTTATAATCATGTGTAGGGGGGGGGTAGTTTTTGCATTTTTAGATTACTGTGTGCCCACTGATTATGTATACAAAATTTGGTTGAGTTTGGAACAAGAGCCTATATTTTCATTTTTTTGCCCCCCCCCCCCCCCACCCATTTTCGGCGGTTAGTTTTTCCATTTTTAGACTTCTGGGGTCGCACTGATTATGTATACAAAATTTGGTTTAGTTTGGTACAAGAACCTATATTTTCATTTTTTGACCTTACACCCCCCCCCCCACACCAATTTAGGGCGGTTAGTTTTTGCATTTTGAGACTTCTGGGGCCGCACTGATTATGTATACAAAATTTGGTTGAGTTTGCTCAAATAGCCTAGATTTTTAATTTTTAACACCCCTCCACCCCTTAATTTTGGGTCGATATGCACCAAAATCTACCCAGATAGCACACATTGGTACTATGTACGTCCATAGCTCGTCCACGAGCGGACGTATGTACGTCCTTTTATGCCCATTTTTGTGCCGCTGTACGTATAATGGACGTACACAGGACATCCAGATTCCCCAAAACGTACGTCCCTCATATGTCCAGTTCGTCCATTTTACGTCCGCATTTGGCATCCTTTTTACGTCCGTTTGGTGCAGTTTTACGTTCTATGTATGTACATAGTACATCCAATTTGCCATGCATGTACGTTTGGTGTACGTTCTGTTTGTCCATTGTACCCCCCCCCACACCCCCACCCCTACAACAGCCTATAGGTGTACGGTTTCTTACCTAATAGGTGCTTTATTGCCCTTTTTCCATCAGCTACGATAATATTTTAATAATAAAATGGGTATAAAAAAATAAATTACTCGGGTTTTTCATTAAATTATATTTTTATTAATCATTGAAAATTAAGGTGTAGTACAACACATAATATTTATTATTACTATTTTGATGATAAATTAAATGTAAGTGATTTATTTAAAAAAAATTTTTAACAAATCCCTTTCTTTAGCTTTGCGCAACCATTTCGCAATTGTTTCCTTTGCAGACTTTTTTGTTCCAAAACTTTCAGCAGCTTCTGTAAAGCAAATACACCAATGTTTTGTTAGTACAAGTGGGATATGACATTTCATTCTATTATTTACAATAAAAAAATTATAATATACAAAAATAACTTTTACCTATTAATGCAGCAGTGATTCTGAGATCACAAAATCTTTTTTCTCTTCTACCTAACCAGCTGTATTCCGCTGCTAAACTGTCGTCTAAATAGCGAATCATAACTCGTTTGGTTAATTCGTACTGATTATTTTCTCCTATTTTTTTTATTTCATTAACCTGCAATAAATAAAGAATAATAAAATTAAAGCTAAATATATAATCTAATTCAATATATATTTCATATACTACTGTTTTTATCAAAAATTGCTGATGAAGAATTTGCTTTATCGATTTTTCTGTAACAAAATAGAGTAATAATATATATTGAAAGGTTCTTCTTCAGTAGCAAAATTATTTTAAAATTAAAGAAGGTATTAAATGAATTTATTTGTCTTATGCTAGAAAATAAATTTTATTACTTATGATTTTTCTACCAACAAACCCTTGTTATTCAATTGTAATAAGATAGATAAAGAGGGCAAAACCCTCGAAAATATAGTCTCTATATAAATAATAAAATTAATACAATTTATTTTTTATCGAGTTGTGTTTGAGATAATAATTTTTCTAAACAATTTAAATTCCTCTGGAACTACAAAGTAATGAATAATAGTGAATATAATTGATTTTTCGTTTAAAAAGATATCGGTTTTGTTTTGAAATTCAATCTTTTTCTAGGATATTTTAAATAAGAATTTTAAAATATCATTTACAAAAAGGGAATGAAATAAAATTTCTATAATATTTTTAATAAAGTGAAAACATAAAACTAATGAATTAATCTTAATTAAAGTAATTAACATAAAAAAAGGCTGAAAACTCTCAAGTTTGAACAGGGCGCTGTTTAGCATTATTTCTTAAAAAGTCAAGTTAACATCTTTAAAATCTTAAATAAATTTTCTTTTTAATGAAAATAAACCGTTTTCACTAATAAATGATTGAAAAATTAAGAGTTAAATATAGTGTAACTTTTAGTCTATAAATTTGCCAAAAGTAATCAATTAAATAAATAATATTATTATTTTTTTTTTTTTAATATTAAATTAAAAATCAAAATATTTTAAGAACAAATTAAATCAAGAAAAAAATGACCATGCGATGTATATAAAAAGGAATTTTTTACCAATATATTTATTATTTTGTTTAAAAAAAATTTCTTTATTATGCGTCCAAACCATATTTGAAAATATAGAAAAACTTTTATGCACTCTTTTTGGGCTGTAATACGTTAATACATGGAACGTACTGCTCGTACGTAATGCGTACGAAGTGAAATGTACGTCCATGGGTTGTCCATTTTATGTCCATGGACGTAAGTACGTAAAATGGACCTAAACCGTACGTACTATGTACATGGTGTGCTATCTGGGTAATCAGCTCTTAAGCTTAATGAACCAAAACTACGTGTGAAATTTGGTTTCGATATTCAGACTAGTTTTTGGGCTAGCTCGTCCATAAAAATTTGGTAACGCACAGACTAACGGACACCCAACCAGATAACCAGACAACCGGACAGACTAACAGACATTTTGACAAAACAATTATTATCTCAAAAAATATAATTTTTTCGATGTTCACTTATTAGAGCTTTTTTGTAGAGCGAAATGCCATGGTTTTGCTCAATTTTTTTAATCAAAATAGTTTCATCCGTTTTTGAGATATTTCGAAAAAAAAAGAAGGAAAAAAAACAATTTTTTCCTGCACGATTACAATACTTGACCATACCCTGTATGGTAAAGTAAAAATGGGAAGTCCGGCCTCAAAAATTTTAAGTAATATTATTGTGGGACACAAATAAAGTTTTATTTAATTCTGTCTGCAAATTAAAAACGACCTTTATATCTGAATTTAAAATTAAAAATAATATTATTTTATCACTTTTAACTAAAGCAAAAAATTACCAACCAACGCTTCGTCCACCAAGTACTTAAAGTTAATTGACTAACACTTAGACCACCCTAGCTTCATAAAAAGTAGTCATTATGATAAATTTTTACATGACAAATGACGACATAATTAATATAATGGGAGTATGACATAGATAAAATCTATTAATAAGTATATCAATGAAAATCAGATTCAAAAATAACCTGAACTTAGAAGTCAAGTGACGATATTAAATGAAGAAAAAATTTGACTAGATAACCATTAAAATTAATATCCACCTTAAATTATAGCAGGCCTGGACCTGCCCAGAAAGACTTTAAAGTTATAGGAAGTTTGTTTATAATCTATAGAAAAGTACTTGACATTTTCTTGATATTGGAGAACGAAATGGATGGGTGGGTGAATAGTTTTACTCTAAGAAATGATAAAACTAACTTTCAAGGGGTGTAAAAGAAGTTAGTTTTAAAGATTGGTTCGGATTTCAAATATCTTTTACGCCTTCAGATATATTTCCCTTCTGTTTTCGTGGGTGTCTCCTTACGTGAGCAAAATAAAAACAATTCAATTTACAATATAATTTAAAGTTTTTATTACATTTTAATTAATATTTTTTACATTTAAAATAGTAATATCGAGCCGTTTAAATTAACATTGGAAAATTATACAATTTTTAATTAAATAATAAAAAATTAATTTGCCTACATTAGTAGAGTTAGATGTTATTGAAAAAATCACGAGAGGGTTATCTACTGAATCTGAATTGTTATAATAAGTTTTATCACATGTCAGAAGAGTCGTATTTGCCTCTTTGGGAATTGAACCTGAGTGCCAAAAAGCAATCAGAACCATTTTACTGAGCTTATTGGGTGGTGTGATAATAATGGCCTAAAGGTCAACTTCAATAATTGTTTTTCAATGTCTTACTTCAGGGGCACTAGGAAAATTAATTATAATTATGTTGACAGTGACGGTTCTGGAGTAAAGGAAGTATCCACTTTTAGGGACCTTGGAGTAACATTTGATCGCTCACTTCCTTTGTTGATCATATCACAAAAATATCGAATCACGCTATGAAGCTCCTTGGCTTCATCATTCGTAATACAAAACATTTCTCAAACATATTTACATTGAAGAATTTATATTGTTCGATAGTAAGAAGTGGATTGGAGTATGCAAGTCCGGTGTGGTCACCCCATTGCAAAATTCATATCCAAAAGCTTGAGCGGGTGGTGCGAAAATTCGTAAGATATGTTGCCTTCAAACTCCATATCCCGATGATGAATTTATCTTATCAACACATATATTTCACTTTGCATCTCTTACCTCTTAGTCTAAGGAGAGAGCAAAGCGATTTCCTCTTTCTATATAGTCTTATCAATCACAGAATAAACAGTAATCAGCTTCTGGAAATGGTCACTTTCAATATAAATACGCACATGACGCGAAATCCACGATTGTTTTTTACTCCATGCCATAAATATTCATATCTCAAATATTCCGGTATGAATCGGATTCTGGAGACTGGAAATAACCATAGGGATGTGGACGTATTCGCGACTTCGAGGGATAAGATTAAGAAATATTTTATGTGTAAATTTAAGACTGCTTAAATAAAATTGAACTATTCACTTTTTGGAATATATAATTGTTTTATCTATTATAATAAATTGTAACTCTAATATTTAAGCAAGTATATGTTTGTTTTTTTCTATTCATTGTATTATAAATATGTAATTACTTTCTGTAAGTGGGCTCATAGCTCGTACAATTGTTATAAATAAATAAAATAAATAAATTAGGGGCTTTTTATTGATACTTCGTTTTTTTTTAATGCAATCGAATGCAAGAGGGGCGGACCAGGAAGATGCAGCCCCTATGGATCTCGAAAGACCCTTGCATTTCCGAAGAGAATAGAAAATTGATCAAGCGAAAGGATGGAGGCGTAGGTTTGTACACTAGTGTTTTCAAGGTTTAAAGATTATAAGTGTTGGGAAAGACGGAGGCCGGGAGAGAGTTTTAGTTCCTTGAAGTCATGGAGACAAATGTATTGGCAAATGAAGTAGTCCAAGACTTTTCTAATTTAACCCCGAATGTTTGCAATCGGCAAAACGCGTGCTTTGAGGGGAATTACTCTATTTAACCAATAAATTGATTAAGTGAGAGGGTGGAGACGTAGGTGTTTATGCACTCGGGTTTTGAATGTTTGAAGATTATAAGTGCTGGGGAAGATGGAGGCTGGGAGAGAATTCCAGTTCCTTGAAGTCATGGGGATATACGTATTGGCGAATGAAGTGGTCCGGCACTTTTCTAATTTGACAGCGAAAGAGTGTTGGAAGTCGGCAAAACGCGTCCTACGCGCAAAGCATGCTTTGGGGAGAATTACTGATTTTATCTCATCAGAGCACCTGTCGTGATAGTATCTATAAAATAGGGAAAGCCCGGAAAAACTTCTTAGATGAGCTAGCTAGTCGAGGGAGTCGGTAAGGGTTGAATCGTCAATTGGTCTGACTTTTTTTTGACTTTATTTTTAATTTAACTCACTTTAAAATGGCGTTAGGAGAGAACCCAAAGTGGCTAAACTTAAAATTGTGAATAAACACCACAAATTTATCATTCTATCCTTGTTAACAGTAATAACTGCACTATTAAAAAATATTGTAAATTTACTATATGTTTACAATACAAATAGATAGGAAATTTACAAGATTTCCTATAGTAAAAAAAATGATATATGCCGGATTATAGTACGGGCGCACCGGGCGCTCGCCTGGGGTCCGTAAAAACAAGGGCCCCTTCAGCCGGAGGTAAAAAAATATGAGTAAAGAAAATAACATATTAACCTCGTTTTGATTAAAATATGTTTTCCTAAGCTTATTACTTATAATAACAAAAAAAAATAATAAATTATCTGTAAATGTACAAAGATAAATAAATAAATAATAAAAATTAGTAAAAAAAGTGTTTAAAAAATTTTCTTTAAGGGGGGGGGGGGCGAAAATATATAATACCGACCGGGGCCCGAAGAACCCTACATCCGGCACTGTCATATTAAATTGGTAAAATTACATTAATTCATTGCAAAAATACAAAAATTAATTGTAACTTTACTTTTTTCTTGTATTAATTAGATACGTATTACTAAAAAATGTTGTAAGATTACAACAGGGGCGGATTTACAAATTTTCCGCCTATAGGCACACAAAAAATTGCCGCTCGTGTTTCAGGATAAATTTACTCAATCAAGTGATTTCGAAGGCTGGTACAATCAAGCATATTTTTTTCTTTTCAAATTTGCTATAAAAAATGACGGTGGTCATTTTAAAGTGATTTTGGTACCAGCCCAATTTCTCCCAAATATTTGAAGCAAAATTCCGGAAAAAATCTTTAAAATTAGTGCATTCTCTCCTTATGAACGATGAATAAGAACGAGTTTGATATCTGACTTAGTTTACGTTTTTCTGTAGTCTGCCGGCCTTTAAGTGGTCCGAAGTATTAAATTCACCTAATGACGAGTCTTTCGGTTAGTAATATTATGTACAATAATTTGTATGGAACTCTCCGAATCCGAGTCCGAGTCGCATTTGGCTTTCTTATTTTGTCTTGTATAACAGCCTATGCCTATATGATTCGTTTGTATTATCTTATTGTGAGAAACTCATGAAAACTACACAGAAAGAGATATTTTGAAGGCTGGTAGAATCAAATCATTTGGATCTAGTGAAAATTTTAAAGGAAAAAGAAAAATTAACCATAACTACTTTTAAACTGACTGAAGAGTTTGGTCAAATTCTACTTGAGACATAAAGAGTAACTGTTTGGCTGGATGGGCGGCAAGTTGCTTTCCAGCATATTGAACAGGCATTCAGGGAAAATTAAGAGTTGGATGAAGAGCGTTCAAGTGATTGACATGAACCACAAAAGCCGTCTTGTATGTACGTTACTCTTCCTCATGGGAACTTAAGAATTGGAGAACAATTGATCAATTGTTCCCAAACTCGAGAATATATCCATTTTGATGACATTTATTGTTAGTTTTTTTTTAAAGAAAATTATCAAATCCAGTTGACACCAAGTGAAAATGAATTATGTATCATTGATGTTGAAAAGTAATTATCAAGAGAACTAGGTTGAAAAACAAATTTCATTGGGTAAATTTCGAAAACAAAATAAACTGAGAACACTCTCTAAGAATGTTTAATATTTGTCAAGTTTTACTCTTAGAAGGTTGAAACTTAGGAGCAGTCCATAAATTTTACGTCACATATTAAGCGGAGGGAGGGGGGTGCATCTAAGATTTGTGACAAGGGGGGGGGGGGGCATCTAAAAAATCTTCGACCCCAAAGAATCGCAGCTAAATGCGCCAAAGAACTTTTATGTTTATTAAATGAAGAAGAAAATGCTATATGGATCGATGAAAAAGAAATTAATTGACTCTAGTATCATTCCAAATGACATTGATTATAATTATAAAGAATGTGGGATGCCAGTAATTGAAAATTTAAATGATTGCTGGGCTTGTCCATGCACTGAAGAAAAATAATATATTTTTTATTAATAATAAAAATTCCTTTATAATAAAATAATAATAGTAATAGTGAATAATGTGTTAAATGATATGAATAAAAATAAAGTTAAACGTAAATATAGATTATTTAATCCCTTTAGTTGAGTTTAATTTATAAAAAAATTTTTACAATAATTATTAAATTATAGAGTATAGAAGTTATAGTGTGACGTGACAATACTGGGGTCTCAATGAAAATGTGACAGAATGTGACACAGGGGTGTAAAAATTTTGAAATTTGTGTGACATAATTTAAGGGCGGCTTAATGTAAAAGTGCAGTTTACTACAAACTTTCGAATCATGCGGAATCAACTGTGTAAACTCAAAATTGTAACAATAAAAGCAGATGCAGTGCCAGATCCTTTGACAATAGTAGTAGTAGTAGTATTTGAAGTTTAAAAGAGAAAGAATTTAATCTTTAGTACAGATTCTAAGATTTTAGTAGAAATATTATTAAATTGCGATATCAGAGGGGATTCATCCCCTCAGGAGTCGAACCTGAGAGCTAGCATGCTTTCCGGGCAGTTAGCTCACTAATCTGAACTCAAGCTGATTTTTTGAAAATCATTCCAGCTATTTTCAAAAAAAGATGCTCAAATTTTTAGTTTTAATATTTGTATTAGGTATTAATAAAATTTAATAAAATGCACCCAATTTTTGGTCTTGATAAGAACTCAATTTTTTTATTTCTATTTATTCGAAAATACAATTTTGCTCATACTCCTAGTAGCTATATAGTGTCTATATAGAATTCGAGAATCTATATAGCCCCTATATAGTTACTATATAGTTTGAAACATTGTGCTACTAGGGTAGTTTCACCGAAATGTTTTTTTTTATAATGATATTGATAGAAGAAGAAGTTGTACCAAGAAGGTACAACCTCTGTAGTCCGTGGTGGACCCTTGTAACGTGTTGATAAGGGGAGATTTGGGGATTGGGTAGCAGTCGAAGGTATCTGTGGATGCTGGTCTTGAAAGATTGAAGGTTATAAGTTACTGGAAAGACGGTCGGGGGGAAGAGAGTTCCAGTCTCTAGATGTCATAGGGAGATTACATAACATCTCCTTGTTGTTCATTATAATTTATAATTTATTTAATATTAAATTCATTAAAATAAATATAAAGTTTGAAAAGTAAAATGTGATAAAAACAATGTGTAAAACATGGTACATGTAGGCCTTAATCCCAAATAGGGAAAGGCAGAATCAAACAAATTATTATTTTTATTTGATGTTCATTATTCGAAATGACCTATTTATGAGCAAAGGCAATTCACTCCATTCATTTGCTCCTATTTGACTTGTTTATTTTACAGACATTATTATAATGTTTAATATAAACTTTTGAAATTAACAAATTATATATAAAATATTAATTATCTAAGTTGATTACACTTAGTTCTTTAATAATTTCAAAAGAGTTATTAAAATTTCTTATTGAATTTTGATTAACTCATTATTATTAGCATTATTATTATTATTATAAAATCTGGTTGAACTCTTTCAATTAAGCTATTTTTGTTATGAATAAGTGGAAAAATCGATATCGCTGTGTTTTAATTACAAAACTTTCGAAGGCCAGGTCTTATGCTTGGCGACTAAAAAAAGCTAAGGAGCCGCTCTAATGCTGTATTAATTATAAACATAATACAAATGACAGTTGGCGAGAAAACGGCTGTTAAAATACGACTTTATTCTGGTGACAAAAGCCGTTGCGATTTTAATTAAGAAATTTTAACGATGTATGCCTCTAAAGAAGGGGAAGGTACGAACATTACGTTTAACCGTGAATTTATTTGATCATGAGAAAAGTTTATTAAAGCTCGAAACAAACTAGTATGAACGAAACCTATTCCAGCAACTTTTCATTTATTCGAAGGCAAGTTCTATTAAATAAGTTAGAAAATTCCAAAGGCATTTTCTCCAGTGCCATAAAGGGGTCTATTCATCCAGCGCTTTATTAATTATTATTTACTTAAGGAGCAAAAATGTACTTTAGTGATAAGTGATTTAAATGTATGCAAATATTTTAGTCAAATACTCGTTAGGAGTGGCTATTTTAAATTCCGAAGCCCTTTTCAGCCATATATGTGTTCAGACAATCTACATGGGAGTAATCTAAAGTGGCTCAGACGTTTAATCAAGAATTTGACAACGGACTAGTAATCAGTTATCATGGCTTTTTACAGGAGGGTATCCATTTTGATTACAATTAAATTTTTAAGTAGTTAATTAAAGCTGTGCTTCCGAACCAGAGAACCATCAAATGTCATCGAGTTCTCTTTTAAAATGCCAATACACTTGTTTAAATATTCTAGAGTCTATGTTAAGTAACCATTCTCTATGTCAGCAGTCGCCCGGTAAATATTTAAGAAAAAAGTTGAAATTAAAAATTAAAAAATTATTTAATAAGGAATGTTTATTCTAAAATAGTTTTATAAAAATAAATATATTAAATTTTTTTTAATTTTTCTAGTTTTCATTGTTTGATAAGAGAATTTTAAAAATTATTTTATAGAAATTTTTTCAAATATTAATTCAAAAGAGCGTAAAGTCAGCCAAGACATCTCAAAAAAGCAAATGTCTAGATCCTCAATAAACGTTTCACATTTTAAATATTAAACACTTTTTATAGACTTAAAAATTATAGTATTTTTGTGTACCAGTCGCCGCGGTGTTCTGTGGATGCTGTGGATCCATAAAATTTCAAATATTTAGAGTATTTGGATTTCAAAATTTCAGGAGGACCATTAAATTTTCAAATTATTATCCGTTATTTCAAATATTTCTATAAAAAACATTTTTTTGTTTTGAAAAGTATATTGGTTCTCGAAATGAAATAAAATTGTTGCATAGTTTCAAGGGGCAATTAAAATGAATGATTTTTTCCTAAAAGGGTACCGATAGAAGGTTTGAAATCCCTGCCTGGTAGGTATATCTTCCAGTTCAAGCATGTCAAAGACAAGTCGAGAAGAGTTTTAGTCGAATAAAAAATTGTTCTCGCTGAGGACTATTAAAATATTAATAATACAAAAAAGGAATAAATAAAGATAATTCGGGAATCTTTAGACTAATACATTTCTAAGAACTCTCAATTTATAGGATCGGAAATAACTAAGAGTGCTATAGAAAAGTCATAGCTTGCTTAGAGCAATAGAATTAGGATAAATTTAAGATTTTCTTATAGGACAGGCTGATTCATTGTGGAAGATGGTCCATTTTTATTTCAGGAGTTGAAGACATTTAATTTCTGACTCTTACCCGTATAGCAAAGAGACCAAAATAAAACCCAAATGCAACTTTTTTGATTGGTTGAATTATAGTCATTATATAGTTTTAATTAGGTTGAATTACGGTTTCAAAACGTAGTTATGTCTCGTTTTTTCCGTTTTGCAACTGTGTTGTATTATCGTCGCAAAGATTATAATGCAACCGTTACAAAAAGGTTGTCGCCAACATTTTTGTCACCGATTTGCAACTGTTTATTTATAATTTTATATTTCTTTTATTTTATTAATATAATGAATAATTAAACAATTCTTTAATAATATACAATAATCAACATTATATATACCTAATTAAAACTATATAATGACTATAATTCAACCAATCAAAAAAGTTGCATTTGGGTTTTATTTTGGTCTCTGTGCTATACGGGTACCCTCACTCACACAAAGCAGTATCCGTTTGGGGCGAAGGGTTCCAAAATATATATTTTTTTTAATTTATTGTTAAATTTGAACAACAACGAAAATGATGCAGTATTCGATGAAATTTGCAAAAAAAAGCGAAGATTAAAATACAATTTCAAAAAATGAAAGCTACTTTAATGTGTACACATTTTGTTTAAACTTTTAGATATAATAAACTATTATTCTTAAATTTATTTATATTTTAATATAACTATATAATTTTGAATATTTTGAAAGATTTTATCGCCTTTTTTGGTTGTACAATTGTACATATAATTATATATTATTGTATAAATAAAGTTGTATAAGCAATAACTAAATTATTTGTATCAAGTAGCTCACAGGATGATTTTAACTTAGAAAGTAGCTCACGCACATATTAAGGTTGGAGAACCCTGCTGTAGTTTTTATTAAATATTTTTTCCAGCCGACAAGCATTGAAGAAGAACAGCGGTGTAGCCCTCGAAACGTGTTAAAAATATCGATTTACGTCTCTCTAAAATAAAGATTTAAATAGGTGATAACTTTTTTATTTTACCTTTTTCCGTCACACTGGCCTCTTATCCAATTCAGTATGATAAAATAGGGCCACCAAAGACGGGTTTCTTTGAATATACCTGAATATTTTTTTGTTTTTTAATTATACTCAAACCAAAATCAGACAAGAACGATGTAATAGTTTTAGAATAGGTACATCAAAACAAATTTTAGTGAAGTTTTCGATTTAAAATGACGATTAGATAAATAAAAAAATCATAATGGAAACCCCTGTAAGTTATGCAACCGACGCTGCTCTCTCAAATAATTACTACTTTTTCGAACTTGGCCTGTTTTTTCACAGAATGTTTTGGTTGAGATTTAATTTTACAAAGCTAATGGATAGTAATTATTTATTTATTTATTTAATATTTTTTTCAAAAGCTGCCTGCTTTTTAACCGATTTCAAAAAAGGAGGAGGTTCTCTATTCGACTGAATTTTTTTTTTTTTTTTTTTTTTTTGTGCCTATGTTACCTCATATCTCCGCCAATTCTCAACCGATTTTGAAAATATTTTTTGCATTGGGTCCAGTCTAGCTTCCGATTGGTCCCATTATTTTTTCGTTTTTTTTTCATAGGTATTAGACCTTTTTTATTAGGTTTGTTTAGACCTAACCTCTTTGTTTATGAACCGATTTCGATGGTTCTTTTTTATCCGAAAGGGGGTGTCTTAGGGATGGTGTCATATTAATTTGGTCAAGTTCTGATGATATGATCACTATTAATGACATCACTAAAAAGAGAAAAATAAAAATAATTTTTAAGAAAAAATAAAAACCGACTTCAAAAAATTAAATGCAACAAATAAAATACACTTAAAATAATTATTATCTTATTTAGTTACAACTAAACGACGAAATATTAACATGAAATTACTTTTTGAAGTTGGTGCCAAACATATACCTTTTATGAATCGCACTCGACGGATCTTACTTAGTACGTTTGGCGGGTACGCTCGCTTATAGGTATAGTTTGTTTGGCACCGACTTCAAAAAGTAATTTTATGTTAATATTTCGTCGTTTAGCTGTAACTAAATAAGATAATAATTATTTTATACCTTTTAGTGTATTTTATTTGTTGCATTTAATTTTTTGAAATCGGTTTTTATTTTTTTCTTAAAAATTATTTTAGTACTATTAGTGCCACCCGAGGGTTTTCGGTAGTTAACACCCATCCTGAGCCCCTGGGCCAAGAAAGTTGAAATTCGAAACTATTTTAACTCAAAAATCAAATACCCAAAATTAAAATTTTATACCTTTTGTCTGCTCTTTTGATATATTTTTATATCTTATAAATTTAATTGAAGCATTATGGCAAAGGAATTTGTATCAGATCAAAAGAAGGATCAGGTGAGATTTGAGGGAAATCAGGTGACCGGGATCGGGATGACTTCTGTGGTTTTCATCCCCGGAGGGCAAGCCTGGCTTGTTAATTAAATTATCCTTCCCTCGTTCTCGCCCTCAAACCAGCCCCTCTGCTAAAAACTCGAGACTATTCTTTGAACAAAGCTATTCTTTGTGCTAGTACTCTTGAGTCAAATTGAATTTGCTCTGTCTCGCGACAGGGTAGTCTCCTACTATAATTAAATGTGAATGGCTCTATTAGATTTTCTCCAGAACAGCCGTGTTGGATATTTATGTTAACTGAAATCGCGTCAACTTAAATTTATAATAAGATTTTTTAAGGCATTCATTAAGACAGCGAAAGACTCTATCGATTTTATTACGATCATTTAATTGTTTTTAATTTATAAATATATATATAAGGGGGATAGGGTGACCCAGCCAGTAGTTGATCAAATAACGCCGATGCTACGCTATTTTTATCACCCAGCTTTCATTTTAAATCTTAATAGAAAACTCACACCATAATAACAATCCCTTAGATGTGTCCAATCATAGGAGAATATAAAATTCAGGCCTTATTAAAGAGCATAAACAATAGAATTAAAAAAAAAATTTGTTCCAGTAGTTGATCGGGCGAATCAAATTTTTGATCAAAGCCAAATCCATAGATTTCAAAGGAGGTAAAATAACACAGTTTGATAATTTTATTTATATTTTATTTTATTATTATTTTTTAAGAGACACAAAGGAAATTAAAAAATTACATTTTTTAAAAGCATTGCAACTCATGAACCGAAAAAAGATTTCTTGTTTTGATGGTTTTAGTTGGTTCTTCGAAATGTGAAACAACCTGAGTTGACAACATTTAAATCATAAATAACTAAATATATTTTTAATGGGCCCAGAGAAAATAGTTGTTTCCGACTGAAAATGACACGAAAATTTGAACATTCGATCTACTACTGGATGGGTATCAACTACTGGCTGGGTCACCCTATTTGAAATTTTATTTAAAGTATTGAAACTACATACATATAATTTATCTTCTAATGTTGTTTCTTCATTTTCATTTTTAATTATTTATACAAAATTTAATTAATTTTTCAAAAAGAAATGATATCCCAAAAGTAAAATGAGCTAGAAATTACAGATTATTTTGAAGCCATCAAATCTATTTCAGACATGTTTAAGTTTTGCATTTGTTTATTGAGGTCAAAATGATAAAATAAACATTTCTTCTGGTTTGAATCATCCAAGGTGAAATAAACTAGAAAATATTAACATATTTCTAATTTCACCATGGATAGTACACCCTGTAAGAATTATCATTTAATATTTTACTCTTGCGAAGTGAAAATGAAGGCGAAAGGGCCCGTAGTGTCTCACCATCCCCGCTTTTAAAAGGAATTTCTAAATACCTTCTAAATATATAGTTTTATATTCTAAGCTAATTTTTGAAAATTATTAAATAATCTTTTATGATCAAGGTAAAATAACATTTCGGGTTTTGAAAAATAATAATAATCTGGTACGAACTTACTTCACTTTATTAACATAGGTGACTCCCGTTTTGATAAAGCGTTATGATACATAGCCCATATCCTTTATAAGATCATGTATATTTAACAGGGTTTTCCAACCCGTGGCCCGCGGGCCGCATGCGGCCCGGCACTTCAATGAGTGTGGCCCAAAATAAAATCATAAACTTCCTTAAAACATTGAGATATACATATATGTAGAAGACAAATTTATTCCCTTTTTCGAAAAATGAATGTACATTTGTACAATACGTGAAGGTTTTTCAAGAATAAAATTCACTAAAAGCAAAATTATAAGCTCAACTATATAAGATAAAAAAAATAATGAAGTTTCGAATATTTAAAAATTCTTCTTCTTCTCATATTTTCATTTTCTAAAATATTTATTATTTCAGTAATTTATATGCTACGACACTAACTAAGTCTATAGAGTTATCATTTTTGTTCAAAGGAATTGGGGATTTCTAGAACAATCACAATTAATTTATAATTTCTCTCACTAAAACTTGTCCGGACTTGTCTTTTAGATCTTAGCACGTTCTTACATGTCAATAGATAATGGATAGCCAGGGATTATTATATCCGTGACCCTTTTAAAAAATAAATTATCATTCTTCATATCCTTCTTTAATCCCATTCGATTTAAACCAGGGCTGTCCAACCCGTGGCCCAATATAAAGTCATAAAATTCCTTAATACATTGATATTTATATCTAGATACTTGAAAACACACACCAAATTGGTCTGATAATTTGTTTTCTCTAAAATAAGAAATCTGTAAAGTTGTAGTTTTCGAAAAATTAAAGTGCTAATATTAAATTTTGAATCTGGAACTAAATTTTAAGATTTCCGAAAAAATAATCATTCTTTTGGTCTATTTTCGACTCCATTTTCATTAGAAATAAATTTTCTACTAAATTTTCTGATTGAATGTTTTAGAACAACAATGAGATACCGATCCGAAAGAAAAATTGAATATTGTCTCTTTATTAATTTATATTAATTATCTAGCCAGAAAAAAACATAAACTAATCCTAATACATAATATCATCTTTTACAAGTATGTAGGTATGTATTTACATATACGAGAAGCTATTTTCAAGTATAAAATTTACAAAAAGTAAAATTAGATGCTCACTGAGCTAAAAAAATATTAAAGTTCTTAATTCTACATTATCAACTATCTTTTTTGAATAACAAAAATCAATAGAATTATAATATTTTATCCGCGGTCCGAGACAATTTTTTTCTTCAAATCTGGCCCGTCTAAGTGTTGAACACCCCTGATGTATAATATGAGAGTACATATTTCATAGCTCTACGATAAGTAGTTTCATCTTCAAAAACAATCTCAGCCTATTAGTAGGTATCTAAAACCTATTAGCCTGATAGCTCGCCTCTGAATTGCATCCAGGTTGGCAACAGAATGCTCGGAATCTCTTCTCTACAGATGGGAGCCATATTAAAGACGTGGGCGAATTCAAGCCTTGTATTGGATGAGAAGTTAAGTTGAGATGAAAAAATGAAACAGTAGTTATAATAATCACTAAGATATTATATTATTATAGTTGTATTTAATCTAATTATTATTAAATGGTTTTATTAAGTATGATTTTAGGTTTTATAATATTCAACGAAATAATTTATTTTACGATACCATACGGGATATGATGAAGTATTGGAATCGTGCATGAAAAAAGTCTTGTTGTTTTTTTGATTTTTTTTTTGCATTTTGCTTGGTATTTTCGAAATATCTCGAAAACGGCTGAAAATATTTTGATTAAAAAAATTGAGCGAATTCATGCCGTTTCGATCTACTACAGTATAAACTCCTTGAACAGTTGACCTTTAAGACTTCAGGAAACATTCAATGTAAAAATTAGCTAACTAAAATGCTGGAGGGTATATAGTAGAGTCATGGGATGGCCACATAATTTTTTTCATTATAATTAGAATATAAATATTTCTTTTTTTTCTTATTTATTGTGATCGGGAACAAAGCCCATTTAGACGGCACATCAGTAAAGTGCTAGTAGTGTTAGTGAGGGAGCCGAGTTTTAGCCGGAAGAAATTTTATATGAACTTGCTTGAACATCGTCATCAACGATGCTGAAGCGGAGCCAGCGCCTTAGCCAGCTCGGCCAAACCGACTTCCCATATTTCTAATTAAATAAAAAAAATTTCAAATTCTAAATTTGACTTTTATATTTCAGAACGCCTACACGTTTCAAATGTTTCCAGTATCGAAAATTGTTAAAAATATAATAACTTTCAATCATTTACATTTAGGGCCGGTTGTATGTCGCAAAGTAAATGCTTTTTACCACTAACAAACGGTAGATGGTAAATGGAGGCACTGGGATAGCCAATCAGATGACAGGAACTTTCAGTGCCTGTCATCTGATTGGCCATCCCAGTGCCTCCATTTACCATCTACCCTTGGTTAGTGGTAAAAGCATTTACTTTGCGGCATACAACCGGCCCTTAGACAAGACAACATTGGTTAGAATCTAAGTGGATAAAATAAATATACACAGAATTTATGTTTCTCTCATTAAATATTTATTTAAAATTGCAAATTGTTTCCACTGGTTTTTCAGCTGGTAAATAAATTTTCTATAATTACAACGGTCCGGTTCAAGTAAAATGTAATTTATGTTTAATTATAAATATAAGTCTAATTAATTATGGTGCAAACAAAATTGGTAGCCTCCTGTAGGAATCATAAATTAATATTTACCTAAATGAACACTTTAAATGTAAATTAAATTACCCAGGAGGACGACATATCTCCTTTAAAATAAAATTCTCGACTTTTCAAATTTGTTCTTTTTTATATTCTAGAGCAACTCAGTTTTTGTTATCGTTGTAATTTTATTGTCTGAATAAATAACAAATGCATATTCTGTAAAACACTATGGTTAATAATAAAGCATCGTTTTTAATTGATGCGACCACGGTATTTTGTCTCTGTCCCGGCCAACTTCCAACATCGGTAGCTATTAATCTTGGAACCTTATCGATTATTCATGGGCTTTAATTTCTTATCTGTCTTAAAAAAGAAGAAGCTCTAATAATTTATACTCCTCTATTCAAAACTTTGGAAAATAAAAAAGTTAATAGGTGAAAATGAAAGAACGACTTTTTTATTTTATTTTATTTTTTTTTATTTATTTTTGTAAAAGGACATTTCAAATTTTAAAATATTTCTTCTCAGTTTTCCTGGCTAAAAAAGATTATTCTATGACTCGCCAGGGAATACGGTTAAATCGAAAAAAATGTATGTCATGCGTCAAACTTGAAAATAATCATTTTCGTTGCAAAAGAAAAGAGAAAGAAAATCAAGGGTCCATTTCACAGCCACAAATGGATAGAGTTGGAAAACAAACTTCAGCAGCAAAGTTCCACTTCAATTTCATATTGGCCATTTGTTTCAAATAAATTGTTATAATTTTTTAAAATTGTTGCGATTCTAAAACAAACAAAATATTATTGATCAAAATTTTATTTTTATATGAAAAAGAGCATAAAGATAAATTAAATAGTAAAAATTAAAGAAATGGTGAATGAAATAAACTGATCAATATATAAATAATAATAATTTTTGAAGTGATAACTTCTTTTGGCGAGCCTTGGACAATTTTAATTTTACTTGTCAGTAAATGGGATTGAGCCGTCACGCGTCATGCTCACTTGTCACGGTTGAGGTCTGTGACTAGCCACAGATGGCGCTGCAGCATTAACTCTAAGCTCAAATTATTATCTTATATTTGAATTTTGGCGCTGATGTACATTTTTATTTTCATAAGCAGTAAATGAGATTGAGCCGTCACGCATCACATCACGCGCCACGGTTGGGTTGTGGTCTAGTACCAGTTCAATCATTGTCGGAAAATATATTAATTATTCTTTTTCAAAAAATAATAAAATTATAAATACCATATAAGTTATCACTTCTGTCGTGTGGTCTTAAGCACACACCCGAATTTTTTTTAATAAGAATCTTATGTCACGTTAATCTGTGGCGGCTCCAGCCTCATATATCTGGGGTCTGACCCTCTCCCCCGGAAAATTTTAAAATTATGGGCTTCAAAAGTAGTATTTAGAGGCGATGTTTATCTGAAAAGTTTTTGTTTTGCCGAGAGTAGCAGAGTTGTTGATTCACAAAGAGAAACAAAGAGGTTGTCCTCTGCTTGATGCAAATAAACATATACACATATATCTCAAGATGATATATCTGTATATATATTATTTATTTGTTTGATCAAACAAATAAATAATATATATACAGATATATCATCTTGAGATATATGTGTAATGTTTATTTGCATCAAGCAGAGGACAACCTCTTTGTTTCTCTTTGCGATGTTTATCCTCTAAAAAATTAAAAACAAACATAAAAAGAGCGCATAAAAGGGGGAAAGAGACAGGGCTACCTATAATATTGTATAATATACTACTTAACAGACTATAGTTCCCTAATTGAATTATTCATATTTATATAGTAAGCTTATTATAATGATGTTAGTCATGTATATCATATTACTATAATAAAGCTGGAGAGATTTTTAATTATTCGTAAGAGAAGAAAACTATTAATATTATGTATCACTAGCATGATCTCAGGTTAAAAATTACTCTCCTCCCAGGCAGTTCTAGTAATCACGCATTAAAATAAATATTTGCTCATTGTGCTTTAAAATGTCTGAAACGCGGAGAAAAATATTTTTCAACTATGATTTTTTTTCTTTTTGTATCTCTGAATTCCGATACCCACGATAGCTTAAGAACGGAAAGTCACTAAGTTCGTTTGTTGTATCAATATAGAAGACTAATTAAATTTTGGAATTTCTAGCTTTAGTATATAGTACCTATATATCTGGTTCAAAATGCAGAAAATATTATTCTATTGATATATTTCAAGGCGATGTTGTAGTATAGGCATTTATGAACAATTTATATTTAAGTTTATTAAAAATTAGTTGGACGGCTCTAGTGTACCGAGTCTTGAAAAAGTTTTCACTTTTTTATTATTTAATAATGTTTGATATTAAATTGAAAGTTTTTGCCGAGAGTAGCAGAATTTTTATATATTGAAGGAGGCAATAAAAGAGTGTGTCTTCTGCTGGAATTATAATGTTTGGGAGGGCGGTTTTTTCATTAGAATCTGATCGATGAAAATAACTAAAAAAAAGCGCAGATAGAATCATTTCTCTTTTTCCAGAGCTAAGGATACAAATACAAGTCCAAACCTGTTTCAGACTATTAGAGATTTATTTCCTAATTTCTATTATTCTAGGAATGGCCTTTTGCCTTTTGCGCTTGGACCAAAAACGATACTCCTTATATTTAGAGAGAATATTCAAATTGGGCTTGATTAAAATTCAGACAAAATTGTACAAAATAAATTACTGGTTGCGGTTCTAACTAACAAGTTTACCGAGTTTTGAAAATGTTTGTACTTTTTCTTCTATTTCTTTGTATTTTTAATCGTGTCGAGAAATCCACTAGTTAACAATTAACTTTGCCGAGGCAGCACTTAATAATACTTTCCAAATAACTAGGATACAATTAGAATCTGACCGGGACACCTGAGCCATATCTTCAAACCGGGACATATTATATAAAATAAATAAACTTTCATGACAAGTTAACTAGTCAACTATACTGTTAAATTGTTAGATACATAATTATAAAGGTAGTTTTTAAAGCCCAATGTTAAATTTTTTTATTTAAAGTTTTTCCATTTTAATTATGAAATACTGTGTTGAAATATTTAGATTTTATTACTGAATTACTCCCCCGAGTATAAAGAACACGGCGAACTGCAGCTTGACAGCTCCTGAGAAATTCTATTGAATCTGGACAAATAAATTATAAATTTCAAATATTCTCAAGTTAAAAACAATTAAAGTTTAGAAGAGGAAACAATCCTAAACATCTAAACTCAATTATTAATTTAGAGAATTATTATATTGCAAGAAAAAGACAGAAAATAATAATTTTAAATTTTCTTCCTTTTCAAAGTTTTGTTAGAAGTATCGAGACTAGGTATTATTGAAATGTATAAGGTAGATGGCCATCATGGATGGTCACCATTCAAGTATGATTGACAAGTGGTTTGCATGGTCTTTATGAAATGGAAGGAATTGATGTCTGAGAGGTAAGGGCCTCAACGGTACATAACTATATAAGCAAACGCACAAAAGAAAACAAATATAAAACCCGTTGTAGAGGGACAACCTGTTTATGTTTTTTTTTGTTTACCTATCGAAAAGTAAATAATAAGATAAGATAATAAGATAAAATTAAAAATATATAGAATAAAAATTATTTTAAAAGGGTTTGGAGGAAAAACGAAATTTGGATTAGAAAACTTTTCTGTCAAAAACACATTCGGAAATCTGTGACTTAGAAAATAGTAAAATGTTGTTGATAACCAAGGGCTTCGAGAGGCAGCCGGTCCTTAGCATTTTTAGTGAAACCGCCATTACTAAAAACCCCTAATGACTTAACATCGAAAAAATTACATTTTACAAGATATTAGTGATTTCGTCAAAATATCTGTTAGTAGATGTCTAAGTTACCAAATTTTGTATACGCTCAAGAAACTAGTGTGAATACCAAAATGAAATTTCACCTGTAGTTTTGATGCATTGAGATTAAATCGAACCAAAAATTAAGGAGGGGGGAGGGTTTAAAAAATTAAATTTATAAAATTTTCAAAGTAAAATAAAAAATAAACAAGAAAAATTGAAATTGGTTTACTGTAAAATTCACCTATTTTTTAAAAAAGAGAGTTATTATTTTTATCAGGTGCCAAAATTGGCGGGAGGGGGTTCAAAAAATATAAATATAAGTTCTAAAACCTTTGATCGATTTGTACGAAATTTTGCATACTTATGCACTCTATACGACTTTATAAAAATTATTCATTATGTGAAAGTGATAGTGATTAATAAGAGAGGGGGGATATATCTTTAAACAAAAATTCTAAGAAAACTGATATTTATAATATGTAGAATAGTCTCATAATTAATTGGAGATATTATTAATTGCTAATGGGTCCAAAATTAATAAGGAGGGGGGGGGTTCTTTCATAAATAATTATAAATAATTTTATTAAATATTAAATATAAGAGAAGGGGGCCAGATGTATGGTAAAGTCATGTGGATCAGTCTCTTTCTTTAGTCAATAAGCTCATGGAGCAGTAGATGAGTTAAAAAATAATAAAACAAGGTTTTTTCCTGAAGCCATTTGCTAGTAAAAAAAATTAAATTAAAAAAAAATGTAATATTCCTAAATATAAGAGAAGGGGAAAAACCCCAAAATGTTTGTAAATAGTTAAAAAACATAATTAATAACTTCGAATACATTTAATATAATGTAGAATAAATTATATCATATCCCGGAGTGTTGGGATAATTCTGTAAAAATGTAAATAAAAAATCTTCTTTTGGCTAATAAACAATTAAAAAAAAAGTTGCCGAGTTAGAATTGAGTTTTCCTGGATCGAATCTCGTCTTCGTCAGATCTTTGTCAAAAATGCAAGGCGCTTCATTAAATCCAGAAGAAGGCAATGGGAAACTACTCCCATGAAACAATTCCCAAAGAAAATTACAATCAAGAAGATACTCTCCATAGTAATCGTCGTTTTTGTACTAAAGAGATCTTTTGTTTTGTTCTTTTTACCGCAGTTTTTGGTTTTTCTGGATGAAAAAAGGTTGCCAAAAAACCTAGTTTATGTCGGAACTTGCTCCAAATTAAGACGTATATCGGGAGGGTCGGGTAGGCTAGGGGTTAGCATGTCAGCCTGCTAACCAAGTGGACCAGGGTTCGAATCCGACTCGAGGCATCCGGCTAAAACCTGACCCCGGAGGAGGGGGGGGGGGGTAGAGACAAATTTAAAAAATAAAATAATTAGTATCGTAAATTGGCTTATGGCTAGAAAGGCTGAAAAGCCAAAAAAAAGACATATCGCGATTTGTCCGATGAATTAAAAACGTCAGCTACGTCCGTGATGTACCGCATTTGAACGTAAAAAAGACCAACGTGTGCTGATTGGATTGTCATAAGAAATACGTGTGGAAATTTTCAATTCGATCCGATACGTGGAGGAAAGTTGGTCAAATTTGAATTACAAGATTTTACTCAACAAAGCAAGTTATATAAAAGCTTTTCATAATAATAATAATGAATCAGACACGATGAGACATCCCTGGTGATGGTGTCATAGCAATATATATCAATTGGATTTGAGTCCCACTCGCACTTGGCCGCTTCTTTATTTTTATTTCCAATATTAAGTTAATTATTTTCAACAATTCGTGCAATTATTTTTTTTCTAAATTTGTCTTCTAACTTTTTCTATTTTCCTAATCAAAGTGAATTTCTTTTTAAGTTAATTTGATTTGTAAATTTTTTAATGATTTTATAATAAATCTTTTCTGACAGATTGTGGGTGATGTATCTTCTACCTCTAATATACTTAGAGACTTTGGAATTTTCGCAATCTGATTTAAGAAGTTAACTTAATTTACTGAAAGTAAAGACCTCGGCGCTTTATATGTGAATTTCATAAATAAGTTTTAATTTCATTAATTTTCTCCGTCTTTCACGAGCTAGGAAAGTATTAGTATTCTGCTCTTCTTCAAGTCATATAAATTCTAAAGCGAAAAATTCCTGTCGTCTTTTCTTTTGAGAGTTACATCTTGATATTTTATATTCAAAATAGAATAAAAATTTGGCCAAATTAAAAAAAAAATGTTTTGATGAAAATTCTGAAATGAATCGAAAATGTAGGTCCTTAAATGCAGTTTTGATTGTTTTAAAATTTATTTTGATTTAAAATTACCGTGAGAGAGAGGTCCAAAGTGACCATATTATGTTTTTTTTTTGTACCAGCTCAATTTTATTTAAATATTTTTAAAAATTTCACATATTCCCTTACGCTTTTTCAGGGACGCGCCAAGTCCCCTTTGCGCCGTCGTGCGAAATACTGATTGACATAAATTTATGTGAAATCTACCTATATTTTTATTTTTAATTTTAAAAAGTTTCTAAAAAAAATTTCAAAAATTTTCTTTACTTAATTTAAAATGTTTCACCAACAACCTACACCATTCTCCCATAACAAAATTTTTAATACTCGATTAAGTTTCATCATACCTCATATATTATGTAGTAGCGTATTAAGAGTGAATTTAAAAGAGGCGATCAGAGGGTGGGAGAAGCATCATCAGACATAATTATGTTCAAACCTGTCGCAGTACGCTTGCTGTTTGCCAGTAGCAGCCAGCATCAGTCGGTTCATTTAATAGCTACACCTCGCTTAATGGGAACCCCTGCTAGTTAGACAACTGAATTGGCAGATCAGTTAAGAGTATCCTGCAAACCAAGCAGCGATCGCAATATTTCACATTATATTCTATATCATTACATGATATAGATGGGATTATTAGGTTTCCAAAATTGAATACAAATATCCCAAAAAACTCTTCTCAAAATTAAATTAAAAGACAAATAAAAAAATCAACAAATGTTCTCAATTATTCTATCTGATTTTGTTCATTTCTCGTACTCTCACTCATTTTATAAAGTAATTCCAAAAAAATATGAAATTACTTTTTAGAGATTTCTATGTGGAATTTTAGCAAGTCAACAGTTGGCATTTTGAAGTTTAGAAAAGAGAATGTATTTTTTATAAAGAAATAATTCCCCCATAGCTCGGCCCCATAACAAAAATTTGTTAATTATTTCATTTTTTCAAGCTTTGATGATATCAATTTTTTTCAATTTTCTGAGATAAAAGGAAATGCCACATCTGTAAATATAGAATATGCGATTTTTCTTGGTGGGAAACTTCTTTAATAAACTTAAATGTCAACTTTCTACGGTAATTAAAAGTGCTTCATTTAGCCACATACAGTTTTTCTATAAACCCCCTGATAAATTTGTCCCATAGAAAATTTTTCAAGATTTTCGATTTTTCTAGAATTTAGTCCCTACTATCTTTATGCCCTGAAATTTTCAAGTATCTAAGATCAGAGAAAGAGCTTGATCGAAGAATTTCTTTTTTCGAAAGTTAGCATTTTATATAGAGTAGACTCCCGTACAACGAGGGGGATACGTTCCGCGTATTAGGAAATTGCGTTATACGGGACATACTTTGTCACACCAATTTATGTAGCTTGCTTGTCATCGGTGATGCCTTAATTAATATTTTGCATTCAGGCTTGGAACCATATATCTTCCGATAGTGAATAAAGGTTAAATACTGAGGTGCATACATGTATTTTTATTTTAATTAATTCTTCTTAGAGTGCCATGCCCGAAACGGCCATCGGCGCCTCTCCACATATACCTGTGCTAAGTGTGTTTAGTTGTTTTAAACAGATTTATGCGACCTACTTTTTAACGCCGGTCCCGAGCGGCTAGTTTGGAGAGGTTGACTAGGCAATTATACTCTTGGTAGGTTGGCATTGCTTTCCAAGAGGAGGCGATTGCAAATATCTGCCGAGACTCAATCTCGAACGAACATACTTCAGGTCACCGGCCCGACACTCTAACCACAGTCTTCTTTTTTAATTAATAGCTGAATCAAAATTTTTTTCTTATATCTTTAAATGTGTATTAATTACTATTTTTTTATAAGCCGCTGCTTCGTCAGCTTCAAAAGTCAGAAACTATGTGAAAATGTTAAATTTATCTTACGCGTTATACGGGACTGTTTATCGGGATATAAGAGTTCTAGTCGCAATTTTTCTTCGCGTTATACGAATTTGCGTTTTACTGGAGTCCTCTGTATATAGATAAAAGATTAAAAAAATATTTCATGAATGAAAATAGAGCACCTAATGATTGAAATTTAATCTAAAACAGATTATGTATTATTTCCGTTACTTGATTGTCACCTGTATACTCTCAAATAGAGAAACAAAAGGAACAAAGAATAAAGAGAAATCAAACAAGTTCCCTTTGTCAAACAATTCTTTACCTAAAAAAACAAATGTTTTTTTTTTAAGACAAACCTTCCAAATCTCGAAAGAAAAATATTACTTCTAAGTAACAGGATATTGATAAATGATAAAATGACAATAGGCCAAGAGAGTGTTTCTGAATAGTTCCCTTGTTATAAATGTGAATTATTTCAGAGCGAAAAAGGGGTTATCATTCCAAAGATATGCTTTTTTACTAAAGAGAAAGTCCAAACAAATAATGAAATTATTTAAATAGTTGAATAAATCTTTTTAATAAAGCTTGTCATAAGGTAATCCAATTGACCACTCAAATATTAAGGACATTCCCTAATAAATCGATTTTCTTGAAATCCTTTTAAAACTTTGAATACACATATTTATAAGTGTCCTTTATACGTATAAATTTTTTTCAATAGTCCTTGCAGCATAAATTTGTAAATATTGACCATTGAAATTTGCATATTTAACACGCGACCCCTAAAGCGACTGTTTCATTAAATAACAATCTTAATTTTCTTGAAATTATTTTGAAAAACTGAGAATCATTAACTAAAGATATAACAAATATTTTTCCGTTAAAATAATTGTAACAATCGATATTCGTTTTGTCTTAAAAATGTTAAAAGTTAGGTAATTTTGATTGGTTTCATTTTTTCTCTCAAGACATGACAAGTGAGAGATGCCGACTTGACAATGTGGCATTAAAATCACTCAATTTTTCTATTTTAAAAAACTTCTTCAGCTGGTGCATTTTAGATTTTTTAGCTAATTCTCTCAACCTAACTATACTGTTCTCATCTGGAATTTCGCATTGAGCTGTTTCATGAAGTGTTTTTTTTAAATCTTTGTCTTTTAGCGTCGGTAAGAATGCAATGTTGCCATATGCGAGAACGGACGCAGTGAAAATATTTTTGCCTTTCTGCGCATGTGAGAGTAGGGGAAAGAGCGAACTGCATCTGAGCTATATTAGAGAACGTCCTTAAGGATTAAAAAAAAATGCATTTTTGGCGTTTCACGTGTTTATAATCTAACGAGCTTAAAACATTGACAATATTTGAAAGTTAGTTTGCCAGCTTCAAATGGGGAATAATGGAAGTAAATCCCAATCTATTATCGGTGGTTTGAATTTCATTTGACAATTCCCTCTGAACATTTAAAATGTCAGAACTCTTACTTCACTTTATTGATTCGACTTCAAAAAGTAAATTATTTCATCATTTAATATGAAAGATATTAATTTGCCGATGGTAATAGATTCAAATTTACTAGAAAATCTTAAGACAGTGTCATCTATTAAATCCGATGGAATAGAAGATTTTTAATTATATGTCAGAGGGGTTGTTTTTGACCCCCTCGGGAATCGAACCCGAGTGCCAGTAACAGCAATCCAAGATGGCCCATCTGGCTCACCTGCAGGATGCGAACCTCTCTGACATATGTACATGCGTAAAATATTTTACAAATTAAGATAACAATCGATTCCCGAGGGGGTGAAAAACAACCCCTCTGACATATAATTAAAAATATTCCATTCCATCGGATTTAATAGATGACACCATCTTATGATTTTCCAGTATTTCATCATTTTTAGCGCATGTATGTACTATATCTCAATTTGTGAGTTTTTTGATCACATGGTATGTTAATATATTTGATTAAGATTTTTTTTCAATAACCATCGAAAATATTAACTATAATACTAGTATATTTTTGGAAACTTTCAATCATAAATTCTCATACAAGCTTTTGTGTGTCGCCGGTCCTTCATGGACCTGCGCGCCCTGGATGTCCCCAAAACTACATTAAACAAAATCACGTGATGCTAGGTTCCCCTTTTAACTTTTCTTCAGAAGCATAGGCAGGGACTTTTCCAGATAAATGTGCCCGTCTTAATTGATAACAGAAGTTTAGTTTACATTTTATGTAGATTGTTGGCATTGGTTAACTGACAAAATGATCTTTTGCAGGCCTAAAACATTTAAAACTGAATGAAATATTTTTAATATTTAATATTACTTTTTATTTATATTTTTCATTTTTTGTTTATAATAGTATAATATTTATTTATTATTTTTTCCTAATCGCATTATGTTTGTGTGGTGCTTTTGTCTCACCTCCTGTGCAGTGTTGTTGGGTCATTTTGGTTCTGAGTCCCATTAAGTGCCCATAAGTATGTATATAATGTGTACTTCTCACTAATAGCCAAACATCTGGCGTACTATTGATTGAGTGAGGTGTCATGTTCCAATTTGTAAATAACCTTGTTTTTCTATAATACTTTCAGTGGTGCAATAAACTAGTCATTAAAATGGAAATGACCGGAAGTTAATAGTAACTAGTTGAAAGATTTTCTGTATTTTTTTTTGATAGTTCTCAAAATTTTAATTGTTGTTCTTTCAAGTCTGAAGAGTTATTAGTCGCGTATGTGTTCTTAATCCAGATCAGAAATAAAAGAAGGAGTAAATTTGAGAAATGGAGACGTTTATTTCCAAGTGTGTTAGAATTTGTTTGCACTGCCACCATGATTAACAGCTGAAATCCTTTTGCACAGAAAACTAAATTTCTAGTTTTCTCCTCTTTGATCAAACAATCCGAGATATCTATTTATCTTCCTTTCCTTGGTTTAAAATAGGTAAAAATAATAATCAATGATATTGCTCATTGGATTTGGTTCTATTTATATATATATTTTATTTCTCTTGTTTTTGATATTTGCCTTTAGTGAATTATCTGACTTTTTGATTTCATTTGTCAACTTAGATCAATGCTGATGCTTGTTTCAACATCTTTTCTGAAATCATATCTATTCTGAGTAAACTGTGTTGAATAAATTATTATTTTATTTTTATGTTTTTTTTTAATAATGAATTGAAGAGAGTATTTTAAAAATATCTAGTTCACCTCTGATAGTGGTAGTCATTATTCATCCTGAATAATCTATATTACTTATTATATTTCCAATATATTTTTGCAGGACATACTATAATAGTGATCCAGTTTCAAATGAGCACTATCTAACTTGAATTGGGTGTATTCGAGTTTAAGATTCAATGTATCATTGAACAGAAAATCAAACTGTCCTAGAAAGAGAAACTGATTTTCGTAATAAATTCATAGTTATTAATTTGATTTAATGTCAATTAGCTAATGTATTTGAGTACTTAACAGACACATAGACTCTGGGATATCATCTAGTTTATGTTATTAACTTAAGTGCCAAAACACAGAAACTCAGACAGCATCTGTGGATATGAATTGCCATGGTCACACTCTAACAAGATTTGTTATTGTTAAAGTATAGGTGACCTATAACCAGATATAATATCAGCAAGACCAGTTTGATTTAAATACATTTTAAAACTATTAAAAGTATCCGAAGTTTTAAATTGTTTAGTTGACTTTGACTCAAATGAGAAATTTAATTAAGGGTTCAATGAAGAGATGTTTTACAGCTTTTTTTTATTTATTTGTTATTTAAAGTAACTCATCGACTGTTTGAATAAATTGTTATGTAATACCTTCAGAGAGGGACCATGTCAATGTTAATAAAAACAGCTCTTTGGATTCACAACAAAACTGTTTCAATAAAATTATAACACAGATTTTTTGAAACCATGTTGCATGACGAAATACACCTTTTGATTGGTAGATAGCATTAAACGGATCCAGAATAAGAATCCATAACTTTAGAACAAATATAAATTAACTGAATTTAGGAAAGTTTTGTGTGTTGGTTTGAAAGAAATATTTAAAATTATATATATATATATAAAAATACAATGAAAAGATATTTGAAAGTAAACACTGATTCTATTAGAACGATTATTAGTAGAGAAGGACCTTACACATTATTATAATTTTATAATTTTTAAACAATTAAAATGTTAAGGATAAATTTAAAAACCTAATTTATCTATAGCCATGTAACTGAACGTTTACATT